>JADRCD010214313.1:0-23995 GCA_019843815.1 Montemys delectorum | reverse complement strand
GCTCTGGTCCATGTCAAAAAGCACGACGAGGAAGCTGTGGAGAGGAAGCCAGTAAGCAGCACTGCACTGTGGTTTCTGCTTCAAGCTCTTGCCTTGAGCTCCTGCCATGGCTCCACTCTGTGATGGATTGTCATGTGCTGTGTAAGCCAAGCATATGTGCAAACTTCTTTCTCATGTTGCTTTTGGTCTCAGTGTACCATCACAGCAACAGAAAAGCAAACTATGCCAAGCAGTCTGAACCAGCAAGCCCTCGCTCATCTCATCTTCAAAGTGCTAAGAGTTTCTAAGGGGTCTTTCAGTCTTTCCAAAAAGATGTAGCTAAAGAGAATGATATAGACATACAGAAGACACCCTCAGTCTCCTGGTCTCCTTTTAGCATGTTTGTCCTCCTTTGTAGTTCCCCTCTGTAGCAATGGGTCAATAGGTAATCTCATCTCTCAGAATAGGTGCAGGCAGGTGAGTTTGAGGCCATGCTAGAGTATATAGTGAGACCCTGTCTAACCTGAACATGCACACTCGAGTGCGCGTGCATGCACACACACACACACACACACACACACACACACACACACAGAGGTTATAAAATTATGTAATACTATACAAAAACTCCTAGAAAACCCATTTTAACATAAATAGAATTCTGCCATTTTTTTCTAGGTCAATACTATACAAGTTACCTAAGTTAATAGGAAATTAACAATAGTGACCTGTCATAATATGGCAAGACTCAGTTAATATATAGTAATGATAGAAGAAATATAATAATGTTAATTTCTTGTAAACTTTTCATACTTTTACTTTACCACCACCAAAAGAACATACACTCTATTATATCTTTCAGGTGATGTGGAATACTCACACTTAGGTAGCATCCTGCATAGTTTGTAGCTTAGTAGTCCAGAGGATGCTCAGAGATTTAAAGTACACTCTAAATTTAGTCCAGGTTTTAAAACTGAAAGTGAAAGTGCAGGCCTCAGCCAACTATTGGTCTCCCATTTGAAAAATGAAAACAAAGGCAGGCATCTGCAGCTGCTGCTCCTAGAACTGGAATGTGTACCCAGGACGACACGGATGTCAGGAATGCTTGTTTAGCTCTGTAGATGATGTCATTCTCTCTCAAGTATCACTTATGTGATACCAGGGGCTTCAAAACCTATGGGGATGTACTCTTAAGTAGCTAGAATATTACTATAGCTGTACCTGTTAGGAGAAGTTGGGTAGCAGTATGCTTTTTCTAAGTTCATTGACTTTATACAGCAAACATTTATTCTTCCCCTGTGTCCATGCACATCAGCAGCAAACTCTGCTCAGTCTCTCGGGGCCCCAGAGTCAGAAGGAAAGCTTAGTAAAGTGTGTGCTGGCTTTGAACACTGCCAGGCATTGCACGTGTGCTGTCTCTTCACATCTATTGTCAAAAGCTAGAAAAATGACCACACTTTCCTTTAAAAGTAAAGGGGTGTGGCAACTGAATTCTAGGATGTACCTAGAGGAGCAACAGGAATATTGGTAAACAGTTCTGATGACTAACTCAAGGTTCTGTTGCCATGTGCTGAGAACTCCACACCCCGGAGTTTCCCATGTTTCTGATCATGTATATATGCAAATGCCTGTGTATCTGTGTTTGTATGTACACATATAGGGTTACAGCAATCATAAAGTGAGAATTCTATCAGTTAGAACACAGCTATCTCAATTAGAAATTTGGATACACGGGCTGGAGAGATGGCTCAGTGGTTAAGAGCACTGACTGCTCTTCCAGAGGTCCTGAGTTCAAATCCCAGCAACCACATGTAAGGGGATCTGATGCCCTCTTCTGGTGTGTCTGAAGACAACTACAGTGTACAGTGTACTCATATACATAAAATAAAAAAAATTTTTTTTAAAAAAGTGTTCTTTCCCACGATCTCTGACTACGGGCCTCAGGACTGTGAGAGAATCAGTTTTAAAAAGAAAGAAAGGAAGAAATTTGGATACATAGCTACAAAAGATAGTATGTCCATTATGCATTTTTATAATAAAGCCTCATTCTGTCAAATATTAGGAGAGAAAACTTAGAATTTGGAGTCTTGCTAGCGAGCGTTGGGAGCACAGTGGAGAGCAGGTTGAGGTTCAGTCCTCTAGAGCCCTAGCACTGGTTAAGCAGAAACTGAAGTAATGAGAAGATGTGAGATCTCCAGGCCAATCAGAAAGGCCTGATCCCAGGGAACAGAAAAGCTGCAGATGTAAGGAGTTGGCTGCATCAGATATGTCGGAGTAGTCCAGGCAGCTCAGTGATAAGAGGTCTTTGAAACAGGCCCTGGATGTCAGTCCTGGTGGTGATGGTCCTTGGCAGTACATCTTCTGGAAATCTTAGTGTGCTTCGATTTCAAACCCATAATTCTGCACATCAACCTCTCCCGAAGTCTGCCAACAAAGCTAGAAAGCTAAGAGTCGTATGTGTCTTGAGCACCCATATGCTCTTTACTTTCTGTAGGTTTCTGTTCCTACATAGCTCCAGGGTCCTTCTTAGCTATGGGTCCGTACCTCACAGCCTCCAGCCCTTGCCGCACCTGCCTGCCTACCTATGACCTCCAGCTGGTCACCTGGCCTCTGGTCTTCTATTAAACCCATCTATGTCAAATATCTATGACTGCAAAGTAAATTACGTTGAAGTGATGTGAATTAAAGCCACACTAAGTGCTTACAGTTGCTTCCTTTTCCTTTGGGCCAGGGACGCAGAGGATACATGGTTCTGTGTTTTATGTCATGGAGTCTTGTGGCACTGCTTACATCAAAGGGGTCTGCCTGAGTTCCCCTTTCAAGGTGGTCCTGTCACTTGCCTTGTATACTAGTGTGCGCTGGTGCCCAGAGGCCCTCATTCCTCCCTGTGGTCTTCTCCACACAGTGACTTATGGAAGACTAGTCATGGTGGTGCACGCCTTGAGTCTTAGCAGGCAGGAGTCAGTGAGACAAGTGCCTGTGAGTTGGAAGCTAGCCTGGTCTACACAGTGAATTTCACAACAGCCAGAGCTTAACATTGAGACCCTGCCCCCCAACCCCCTCCAAACAGAATGGCTCCTGTGACCTCAGGGCCGAGGAGCTTAATTCTTAACCTAGGTTGACAAGGCAGAGGCTTCAGTTTCTTCTATATCCTCACTTTGAGAGCAACCCGTTAATACCTACAGTACATGGGTGACCGTGAAACCTGTCGAAGCGAGGACACTGCATAGGGCCATGAATAGTGGAAGACCAGCACCACCCTCCTTGCTTGTATCAGCTTGATCCCTTTTACATTGACCTGGTCATTTCAGGGGATACAGTGACTGTGTAGTGTGGATAGAAAGACGAGAAGAGAAAGGGTGTGGCACTCTTGCAGAGAATGATGGGAGATGACACAGTAGATTACCCTGCCAAGCAGAGGGAGCTCATAAATAACCGAGGGGTCAGCTGAAGATCTGGGCTAAGCACTCTGGACATAGAACCAGTGCAGAGTTTGGATGTGATGCAAGGTTGAATTTTTACTTTTTTCTTTTCTTTCTTTCTTTTTTTTTTTTTTTTTTTTTTGAGACTAGGTACCAGTATGTAGCCCAGGGTAGCACAGGGTAGCACACTCCCACCTTAGCTAAGTACTTGGATTGCAGGCACTCACCACCCTGTTTGTCACAGTAGCACACAGTGTAAGAGGAGGAGCGTCTGCCTGGGAGCTGGCTTTCGGGGACAAGCTGAAGTCATGGACCATTCTTAGGCTAGTCTGGCCGGAGCTCAGGTGACTTCAGGGAAGAGACTGATTATCAGAAGAAAATAGATAATCAGAGGAACATAAATTTTCTGCTCATGAACTTTTGGGGAGTACATTCAAGCCACAAAAAGGTCCTGAGCTTTGATTCTTAAGAGAGAAAAAAACATTTTTTTTTAACTAAGAAGGTACTAGAAGGTTAAGGAGCTGAAGAGAGTTTTGATTAGTAGTTAAGGAGTGTGGATTCAAATCTAAATATAGCTTGTCTTCCATGCAATGATAGTATGCTAAGATCTGTTTCTTAGCCTTGATAAATGAGACATATAAAATTTTGCAATTAGAGACAGCTGGCTGAAGGGTGCCCTAGACCATCTGTCTCTTTGAAAACTTCTGAGCAATCATTTCACAATAAAAAGGGGCTTGGGATGTATCTTAGGTGTAGAACATTTGCCTTGTATATTCAAGGCCTTGGGTTCAAACCTTGGTCCTATGAAAATCAATCAATAGCTATTAAAGATGTGCGTATGAAACTCAGTGCCAGTGCCAGAGTCTCTAGTATACATCACGGGGCTAGTGAGCATGATTTTTCCTGAATGATTGGCAGACAGAGATACCATTTGAATTTCTGTGGGAGGGAGGGACAGAGAGCTGCCTCAGTGACCCTGATAGAATGTGGCACACAAGCTCCCTCGGGATGACATCTTCCTGCCTCTGTTGGTAGCTACTGAGTCTCCAGCTCCTGGGACCATTAGTACTGGGTGCAAATAGGAGTTCATGGTCTAGATGAATAATGCTACAGTAGGAACTGGAGTGCAGGTTCTATATGTTATTTATCTATTTGTTCACATTTTCCTCTGTTTTCCAGGAACTCAAGTTTATCCATCATGGCCTCATTTGCTCCAGAAAGATAAACATATGACCACGGAGCCATCCATCAATATTTAGAGAAAGAATTGAGAAGAATTCATAGAGGAAATGAAATTTGCGGAGGAAGTGAAAGATATATCTTCATTTTTATAAGGCGCCAGTATTCTTCACAAGCTCTCCAATAAAACTCTTATTTCCCATTTAGAGGAGAAACCATACAACTCTGCTTAGAAATCTCCTTCCCCAAACAGTCCCCTAATCTTTCGTGAGGGATAAAGGTCGCACTAAGTACCATTCATAGAGTTCTCTGACTGACGGCCTGGCATTACAGTAAACAGGTAGTTACATTATTTTATTCATGCTTTCCCAGCAGCCTCCACTGTTATTAGCTCTGTTTTATAAGTCAAGAAAATGAGACTCGGAAAGGTTATGTACCTTGTGGTCATATCACCAACATGCTGAGGAGCTACAGTTTGAAGACAGTTTGACTCTCAAACCTTAACTCTGGAACGTTTTCCTAATAAAGTGCAATCTGTGTGTATTCTGATCCATTGTCTACCCACGCAGGTCTGTGAGTTGTGGCTAGTGCTTATTACTGTACGGGAATCACCACCACGGTCCACATGTGGAGAGATTCCCACGTTCAAAAATGTTCTTTTGGGATCCTTTGTGTTCAGCCCCTGGTGAGTACTGCTCAGCTTTCTTGGCCCAAATATGATATAAAGATCATAAAGTATGTGTGGACTCTGTCTTATTTTAGTTCTATAGAGCGTCTGTCTCGCCTCATCCATAGCATCGTGTGCATCAGCAATTCTTAATTTCCTGTCCTCAGCAGCAGTCCATTGTGCTGGTATCTGTGAATTTGGTGAAATTCACTAAATAAAGAAAGGTTGGGTTATTTCTAGCTCTAAGCAGAAGTGGTGGAGGTGAATAGTTTTATTACTCCTTGGTCAGATTATGAGTCGGTTGCTGGTTTATATAGAAAGGGTACGTTTGACTTTGTAAGAATCCTGAACTTGGGAATGCTTTAGTGGCTTGAGTCATTTTCCTATAACTGTTCGGGAAGGGGCCAACCAGACAAGTTAAAGGCAAAAAGACTGAAAGCTGAACATACGTCTGGCTACAAATCCTGTATCTTGTTATATTGTACTTTCATCTGAAAGCTAATAATAGAAGAATTAACAGGGTATAGAAAAGGTCGCTTCTGCAGGACAGGCCCCTTCATGGGAGACCTACATGGTGTGTGTTGACAGCTGTTCCCTTCCACTCATGTTCCCTTCCTGTCATTTTATAAGTTAAAAAAATAGCAGTTTGGAGATGATCAGTAAATAGCCCAGAGTAAAACAGAAAGGAAGAAGCTGTGGAAATCTACTTAAATAGTAGGGTGAGGATATATGTGAGCTAAAAATACAAAATGATTTTTTTAAAACCTAGAGAAATCAAGCAACAACAATGAAAAATATCAGTTAACAATTCAGGAGGCATATGCTGCTGCTCTAAGTACAAAATCCTGCATGTTTTCAGTTAGGGGTTAAGGAGAAAACCTAGATTCTGGTTTTACTGCATTTCAGCAGTGGACAGGGTTAATGTTTGCTGGACCTCCATTATTTCCATATTTTGCTGGCTGCACCTTTTCCAGGTCTTGAGGTACCCTGCAGGGACTCCTTAATCAGACCTCACCCAGCCAGATCAAAAAGATCCAGGTGTCTTTCAGTAGATTCTTCCCTTTGAGGATTTCTCCTGATGAAGAAAAAGTGAAGTCTCCACCTAGCTTTTGTTAAAGTGGCTGAGCATCCCACTCCATGAGGGTCCTTTGTACTTTCAAATGCACCTGTACACAATGCCAGCCTGGACACACTACTCTCCTTGGTGTAAGCTGAAGACTGTGGGACCCTGTGGGCTGTGGATTCAGATACATGAGACCATCTGGTTCTTGGTGATGAGTCAGCTCAAGTGAAGAGAGCTCACACTGGGGAGATGCATGGCAGTGAATCTTGGGGGAGACATGGAGCAGGAACCACCAAGGTGCTGGGCACAGTAGAGACTAGAGCTAGAGCGCTCTTAGACCAGGGCCAACTCTAGATGCCTATTGAGTTTATATACATAGAATTTAAAATTCATTTCCCATGCCTATTCTGGTTGCCTCTCTGGTTGATTACTTTCTCATTAACATCATCCTTGGGTCATTTTACTTATGGTACCAGTCTATAAGTCAAAGCAAATTGGTGAGGAAAGGGCTTATTCAGCTTATACGTCCACATTGCAGTCCATCTTGGAAGAGAGTCAGAACATGAGCTCAAGCAGGGCAGGAACCTACACACGGGAGCTGATGCAGAAGCTATGGAGGAGTACTGATTACTGGCTTGCTTGGCATGACTTGTTCAGCCTACTTATAGAACCCAAGACAAACAGCCCAGGGATGGCATGACCCACAATTACCCACAAGCATGCACTTGTACCTACTCGCATGTTATTTACACACAGCAGCAAAGCCCCTATAGCAAGTTAATACAAACATACCTAGCTCACAGTGCCTCCATTTTTTTCTTGCAAATATACTATCCCTTGAGTTAAAGAGACAATTAGCTTCACAGCTAACAGTGAAGACTCACTCAATGGCCTGAACCATGTTATTTAATGGTTGACAAGCCCCAGCTTTTTGCTTATGAGATAATTTACTAAAAATACTACTGATGCTTACTACCTGCAGACTGCTCAGAATAGCTCTGTTCAAACTTCCTGTATTGTTATCCTTTGAGTGTTGGCTTGAGAATTAGATGAGATGCAGTGAGATTCGTAGAAAGCCCCTGCCCCCTTTCCTCCCAGAAGCCAGCTAGAAGTACATAGGAATAATGTGCCAATTCCTTGCCAACTGGAAGCCTTCCATCTACTTTCAAAGGTACCCAGATTGTGTTTCAAAAGTATCCACTATGTGTTGTCACTGTGTCCACCTGAAAGCAAAGTGGATTTCCACTTGGAGTATGTCGTGTTTTACACTAGACAAGGAGATAGTCATGGAATGAAATAGTGTGACAGCTTTGTTTTAATACAAGACTGCTTCATCTTTAAGATCTGGATTCAAGATGAAAAAGATTATAGCTCTGTGATCAAGGAAATAATATGCCTTGCACCAGTAATAGAGTGTGTCCACTTTGGCATGGTTATTTGAGTTTCAACCTTAGTAGACATGGATAAATTTCACTATATTACCAAATGGGAGCAAACACACAGCATGAAAATCAGGGTGAAGCTAGGATGGGATGTGGTGGCCCTGAAAAACCTCCACACTTCTAATCAGTTAAATGTCAAAGAAACCGTTTCTCCAGCCCCAAAGCAGTGGCACCCACTCCGTAGAGCTTGAGTTTGCTCCGACGGGGTTTCTGTTTCTTTGTATGCTGTGTTTTCTCTGTAGCTTGCTGAATAGCCAGTGGTGAATCCGTGTGTTGGTCTAAACATCTCACAGAGGCATCTATCAAGAGCTTGTGCTAAACAACTCAGAAGTACCAAGGGCTAAGAACAAAAGGTGCATAGAAGGCTTGTTGGGGAGTGGCTGCTGAGTGGCTGTGTGTTAGCATGTCTTGGAGCAGCGTCTCACTCAGCACTGAGAGTCAGTTCAGACGAAGCCTCGAGGTAAGGCTGCAAGGTCATTTAGTCAGAAGCCCTTGAACTTCCCAAACAGATTTACCTACATGGAAGGCTAGTGGCATAGTGAGAATCTGAGTAAGACATAGAAACGGTCCCTCTCACGAGACAAACTCGTAACTGCCTTACTAATGGACCAGGCCTTCCCACTTAATGTCCACAGAATGAGCCTTAACTTACATCCTGCTACCAGCCCATTGCATATGTAATTGTGCCCTTGCTCTCTATATAAAATGTGACTTCAGAGAAAACTGGCCAGGGTGAAATCCTGCCCCAGCCTCCCAGTCAAGGTGTATTTTCTCGATCATGTTTGCTCTTGTGTGGCAATGTCAGGTCACCTTTCAAAAGCTGAAGTACTGAGGCTCATGTGGCTTTGTGCCAGAGGGCTGTTCATCCAGCCACACAAGTCTCATTTGTCCTTGACTTGTCTGACCTCCTAAGCCTTGGCCTCCTTACCAATCCCCTGCCCTCAACCCCGGGAAGCCAGAAAAGGGAGTCTGAGTCTGTACTAGGAGTTTGAGGTTCTCTTGCAGCACAGCCTGGCCCAGCACAGTAGCATCCACCTTAGAGAACCTCATACTAGGTTTTCATCTTTAACTGGCATTTGCGTCTCTCTATTTTTAATCTATAAGTAGACTCCAACTCTGTTTCTCTCTCTTTTTTTTTTTTAATCTTTGTCCACATAGTTAATAACGAGCCACTTTTAGGGCCATGCTGTTAGCCAGGGTTTGTAATGAAAGTTGGCAAGGTAGGCATAGTGCCTTGGAAACTACCAGACTGATTTTTTCCCCTGAAAAGTTAAATAGAACGAACTCTTTCCCCATTGGTAATTTTCATTTATAGTTTGATTTATTAGGTGAGCCCAGAGTTTGAAGTAGACTGTAAACCACATGGGTTCTTCACTACCCAGATTGACTGCCTATGGAGAACAAGAAAATTTGGCATCACAGGGTAAACTAAGCTGCATGAAATAAATGATAAGTTGTCTGATTTTGAGGTATTTAGACACAGAAAACTGCTACATGAATTTTTTAAAAAGTAACCTCCAAACACACATACAAAAAAAAATATGACAGGAACAAAAATATTCAGCCGGAAGGAAAAGCATGGACTTTGTCTAACTTTAAATTGTCTAAAGATAGGTTGGAGTCCATGACACAGGAGTTCCGTTAAAGTAAACCAGCTTGACTTAAAGGCAAAAAAAAAAAAAAAAAAAAAACCTTTTCTTCTGTCCGGCTATAAAAAGCTCTACTATGTAGTTGGTCCCCAGTATGATTTAGGTATGTTTGAGCATGTCCCTGAGAGCCATGTGCTGTAATAGAAGCTTGGGCTCCTTTGTAATAGTCTGCCTCTTTAAGGGGCAGGCTCAGAAAGAGATGAGGTCATAGCAGCAGCACCTTTGAAGGGCATTAAGGTAGTTCTTCTGGAATTGAGCTGCACATAATGCCCATGGACTTGATCTCTTATGCCCACAAACACTTTAGATTTTCACTTCTCCACAATACTGTGACACAGTCGGGTATGTTATCTACAAATATCATTGTTCTATTTCGACAGTGTGGCCCCAGAATTGAGTCAAATCTCTTTTCTTTCATATAATTCCTCTCATAAAGTAATCTGTTGTAGCAACACAGAATGAACACCCACTTGCCTCTCAACGTTTCACGAGGTCAACAAGCCAGACTAACCCATTGAAGCAAAATCCCAGGCGAAGGTTTGTCGCTGTGGGCATCATGGCTCATATTTACCAGCATGAATCAGAGGAAACTGAAGGGCACTGTGTGCATATTTCAGCTTTCTGGAGCCTTCCATTCCCTGTTTGGGTGGACCATGGGCTTTCTGTGTTGACTCTAGTACGGAGAGAAACTGCCTGAGTCGCTGAGCTGGGGCTGACCTCACAGCTGTTTATTCATGGGGCTGGCTCGGCCAGGCTCCAGCCTCTGATTGCTTGTTTGCATGGGCCAGTCCAGAACGTCCTTTTTGTCAAGAACATTACTCATGTTTTCCATCCTCTGACATAAATTCTGCCAGTGTAGTGACCATTTTTATAAGTTGGTATTGAACACTCCTTTACATTTTGGTCCAATCCCTCTACTCTCCTGTGCCTTTTATTACAGAACTATTTATATGTTTGCTTGTTTGTTTTCAGTTATAATTCCACTTTCTTTTCTGTCTCTTACATGTACCAAGACCAGAACTGAAGCTAGGCTTTTGCAGTGAAGTTAAGAAGAAAAGCAAATTTCATTTTAATAATCTATGACTTGCAGGAGAGAAAGAGGGGGAGAGGAGAAGAGGAAAAGGACTAGGTATATCCAACATTTTTCTCCTTAGAGGAGTTGACAGGCATTAGAGATGCTCTGGGCTTGAGGACATCAAACAAGATGTGCATTCTCTCCATCTTCCAAGAAACTGTAGCTGCATGACTTACAGTTCATCATCGCCTCCTTCTTTCATCTGTTTTTATTCCATTTTTTTTTTTGCAATCCTGTCTATGAGGAGATTTCATTTTTCAGTCATGTGGTACATATAGTTAACCACAGTTATCATCTCTTCATGAGTAAATGAAAGGTATTTTGAATGCCTGAAGCCAAATACGTTTGATTTCACAATGAGGCATCTTGAAAAGAAGATAGGAAAGATGAGATCCGGTTACTGCAGAGCTGTGCAGCTCTGCTTTGCAATCCCCAAAACTGCTGAGCATGAAGTCTGCGCAGCTCTCCCTGATCCCTGGCAGGAGGCTCAGGTCAGGAGTTCAGAATGCTTTCCCAAGGAATAAATATACTCTAGACATCATCTGAGCATTCAGCTGGTCGACACAGGAAGAGCCGCAGGGAGCTCAGTCCTCTGTGGTAGGCATAGTTAACTGAACCGTTGGCTTTTAGAGAATTCAATTCAAATATAGCATATCAGCTTATTTCGTTGTTACCCATCCTTTCAAAATGAAAAGTTGATGATAGGAAGTGACCTGGGAATGTTTATGATGAAGTAATATAGAAATCAGAATGGCTAGTTTCTTCAGCACCGTAACTGTAGCCAGGGAGAGGGAACAAGGGATACAGGGAGAGAACTAAGAGGGAAGATGGACAACGTTTTCTTTTCCCATCTGTCTATGCTACTTGTTATAATGTTTCCACATTATTTTTAAGTACAATGTAGGCTTGATGACTTTTGCTATTAAATGGTCTATTTGTTATAATTAATGCTAACACTTGATATAATGGTGAGATCCCCGAGCAGCACCTGCTCTCCATTTTGTCCTGTGCTTTACTCCAAAGCCTCCAGGGAAGATGGATATATAAGGCATCAGAGCTTCAGACACTCCAAGGATTTTCAGGACATTCTTTTTTTTTTTTTTTTGTCTAGGACACTCTTGATGTAATGCCAGAAGTACCATACTCAAAGAACCCAGGGAAAACAAACAAAACAAATCAAAAGAGTCTTTCTTCAATTTTTTCTAACACATAATGATTTTTTTAAATATAGTTTATTTTTGAATAGGTAGGTAATGATTTACTGAAAAGTTTAAAAGATGATATAATATCTATATACCCTGTATTCAGCATCCCTGAACTATTAATGCCATACATTAATATAATTATATTTGTTTAGATATGTATGTATTATTATTGGTTAAAGTATATTCTTTATCTGTATTTCCTTATCTTTAAATCAGTGGCCCCTCTACTTGACAGCTACATCCATGTAGATATCACGTGCTTATTTAGTTGTCATCTCAGGCTGTTCATTACTGGGATGATTTCTTAGACGCCGCTTGTTTTACAGCCTTGGATGTCTTAAGGAAATTTGTTAGACAGTATGACCAAACATTATTTTTTTTTCTGCTTAGGGTGTGACTGAATGGGGCCTGGGTCTTTGGAGGAAGACCATAGAGGTCAAGGGTTGTTCTCACTCCTTTCTTCATGGATGCACACAATAAGCATGAATGAATGTCAGATGGTGAGTGTTGACCTTGGCCTCCTGGGGGAGGCACCAGGATATCTCTTTAAGGTGGTTCACCACTTGAGTATCTGCCAAAGGAAAGACATTTTAAAAAAATGTGACAAAAGTCTATAAGCAATTAGTCTTTAACCTTTGACTAGCAAAATTCATTCTCTGTTTCCTCTTCTTCCCATATACCCATCTGCCCCAGCTCTCCCTTCTACTATGCTTTTATATTTTCATAAAATGATACTTATGTGTGATTATAAATTCATATCATCTCATAGATGAAAGTGCCATCACCCTTCAGAACCACTCAGACATGTTGCCAAGATGTGTGTGGTGAAGATAAGCCTGGGTCTCTGTGAAGGCAGCTGTACATAAAAAGTATCGTTCTATCCTACTGACAGGATAGATAAGTCTCATGGAGGTGACAAATCAAAACTGAGCTGTAACTGATGACGACATGTAGGACATAGGAGCCATGGAGCAAGGTCACATTGGGGAATCCAGTATTTCTAAGCAGCCCAGTTCCTACTCGAGTTGTTCTTTCTCTCCTAGATCAGACCTATTCAGACTATTGAATGAAAACTTGTTGAATAAATAGCTAAAAATTTAATAAAGACCTGAGATGATATCAAAAGTGGTTTCCAGATAAAAACTTTACCACATAGCTATGTATAATTGTAATTTGTGAATAGAAAATGAATTTGTAAATATGTACACACACAGTCAACCTGACTGCCAGTCTTTCTTGAGAATATGGCTGATCTATAATCTTTTTTTCCAAAAAGTCTTGAATTTCATTTCTGTGTCAGAGATTAGACAAGCCTGACCTCAGAACCCTCCCACAGTCTTGCCCTTCCTTACCGTTGGCCTGAAATATGAAAAAGAGCTGAACCAACTACAGCTTTCCTCTGGAAAGTTGGACTAAGAAATGAGGAGTAAATTACCAAGAAACAGTTTTACTGGAATTGTCAAATTGCCACAGGCACCAGTAAGCCAGAGCCATGTGCAAAAGCTTATGAGCTGCTACAGAGACGAAGGGCCAGATTGTTCAAGAATAAATATCCTTGAGGGAGACTGCCCTAGAGGGCACACAAGACACATAAAGGAGACTAAGAAGGAAAAAGACCAGGGACTAAACCACAGACAGACCAAAGGTCTTATGACCTTCTGATCCATTTGGGTTTGTGTGACTAGTTTCAGATAATACTTAACTCAGTTCCCAAAAGTAGAGTTGGTCTCTGCTTCTTAGAGCTCACATAGCTTTATCTAAGACAGCTTCCATAAGTTTCTAACCTATTCAGCCTCCTAAGCTTTTCAAATTCAGTGTCCTTTGCAAAAGGAATATTTTAAGTGTGGTAGGACTCTAAAATTTTTATCTTGCTGCTTTTCACAAGGTCTGTTTAGATGAAAAATAGGGAAGGTGGACCAGATGAATGCCTGCATGGTATAGTGTAGACAGGCATCTGTCCCAGCTTCACCATGCTCATGAGGCATCAGTAATGCTATAGCCTTCTTAAGAAATAAGAACGTCGGGACTGGAGAGATGGCTTAATGGTTAAGAGTACTCACTGCTCTTCCAAAAGTCCCAAGTTCAAATCCCAGAAACCACGTGGTGGCTCACAACCATCCATAATGAGATCTGACGCCCTCTTCTGGAGTGTCTGAAGACAGCTAGAGTGTACTTACATATAATAAATAAATAAATCTTTAAAAAAGAAAATAAATAAGAACATCACATTTTATAACTATACAGAGATATCTTACAGAATATCTTATATTATAACATTATCTAAGAACATTAAAAAAATAAACAGTGCTAGATGGTGCTATGTCGTCAGCTGGGAAAGAACAGCTATCAATGTATTATCTAACTTTGAACCCTGTGAGCTACAATGATGACCAGCCTGCCAAGACATGCCTCTCAGTGCAATAGTAGAATGTATGTTATGTGGCCATATTCTGATCAGACTTGAGGCCAAGCCAGAGGACAGAACTCATGCCTGACACTGTAACCTGGCCAAGAGCATGTGGCCACGAGGTCCGACGGGATCACCTCCTACATACCTGTCTGTGTGTCTTGGATTAAGGAGCTCTCAACCCTCATTAGAAAAGCTCCCCCCCTTTTTTGCAGTGGACAGCACTTAATAATCAAGAGACAGATTAATGCAGCTAGTCAGAGTGCTGAGAATGAGGGACTGTGGAAAATCATCCCCAAATGACACATGTGGGATATCACACATGCACACACGCACGCACGCACACCCCAGATCTCAGGGTGGAAGAGAGAGCAGCAAGACTGTTAGAGCCAGAGGTTGGGAGGACCACTTGCAACAGTGTCATCTAGTCATGAGAGAGCTGTTGAACTAAACTCACAGCAGCTGTCACTCTTGTCACACTTGTGTGACTACATAAGACCTACGCAAGTTCAAGCTGGTTAAAATTCCAGCAAGGAATTTTAGGGGAGCATCTCATGAAGCCCATCCCTTGTTGAGGAATTACCAACAGCTGAAAGCATTAGCGTAAGGACAGTCAGTTTTCTTCACTGATGTGGCCTTTGGTAGGTTGCCCATGCTCCAGTGGACAGTCCTATATCCCTATGCATGAAGGAAGCACTGGGTGGTCTCACTACGGTATAAAGAGAAAACCTGGAGTTGAGAGTTGGACAAGGCAGGGGCTCTAGGAGGAGCTGTGGGGAGGGTGTCATCAGGGGACAAAGTCAAACCATGCCCGAGGTAGAATGTTCTACATAGCAACAGAGTAATAAAACATTAATTAAAGTTGTTAGCTATTCAGACCATCAACCAAAAAAAAACATAAATATTTCAGTAATCATGCTTCCCTTGAATACAGTCTCTACTTCTCTTGCATAGTAATTTGTCCCCTTTCAAGTACATTTTTTGAAGCTTTCTTGAATTTAACTAATTTGAGAAATGTTTTTTAAATAAACTTATTTTTTAAAAACATTAATTATATAGTCTTCAATGAATTCTCTAAATAACCATTCTTTTATTCCATAGCATCTTTTTACTTTATGATTAGAAATAATACAGTTCTACAGAGTAAATTAACAATGTATAACTAGTCATGACAGTATAAAAATCTCGACTTGTTGGCACCTGGCAGGATTCTATTTCTTGTCAACATAATGACTGTGGAGCTAGATATAGTTAATTGGTCTCAGTGATCACTCACCAACTTAATATGTTACAGGGTATATTTTATTTTAAAATTGAAAATTTCCAGTGTACCAAAAAAATCTGCTTCAGTCAGAGAAGACAGCAGTGAACCTCCCTAGGGCACTCTCCCAGATAGGCTGCGTTATTTGCCTTTGCAAGGTATAATAAATGTTGATTACATTTCTGAGTTTTCTAATGTTTATTCTGCTATAAATAAAGTTTGCAGTTTATTCTGGGTAAGTGAAAACCTCAACTGTACCAGGAATGGTCTGCTGACTAATTAAAAGATATTCTGATATTATAAACAAACTTATTAAAATATAAGAAACTTAGAGTCTTAAAGTAAAAACAAGACATTCAAAAGGATTTCTCTTCTGCTTGATAATTTTAAAATCATTTTCATTATTATTTGTGTGTGTGTGTGTGTGAGAGAGAGAGAGAGAGAGAGAGAGAGAGAGAGAGAGAGAGAGAGAGAGCAAGCGAGAGCACTTACATACTATGGCACATACATGAAGGTCAGACTAACTTTTAGGAGTGATTTTCTCCTGCTGTGAAGTTCTGGCTTCCAGCTCTGCCCATCAGTCCTCCATGGCAAGCCATCTCCTCTCCATGGTATTTTATTTTGTATTGTTAAAAGACAAGCTCCCTATACAGCCCAGGTTGGCTTCATGATCCTTCCATCTGAATGTTAGAATAGACATGAATTATCCCACCTGGAAAGCAGATTTTTGTTTGTTTGTTTGCTTGTTGTTTGTTTCTTTGTTTGTTTTAGTAACTGAAAAAAGGTTGGCTTTGTTTGTTTATTAATTTCTCTGACTCCAAGATCTTATTAGGTCATATTTTGCTTAAAAAGGATAATATTGAATTGGAATTTAATTGATAGAATAATTTCTATTATATGGTCAAATAGACTCAGAATTGTTCTTGAGATCAATTACATGCCAGCAAAGACTGTATAAATTTGGACAACATGGAAATGCATTTTCAGGCCAAGCATGGTGGTGCATGTGTATAATCTCAGAATTTGAAAGGGAAGACAGGAGATTTGAAGCCATTCTAGACCTCAGGGTGATGCTTTGTCTCATAAATTCACACACACACACACACACACACACACACACACACATACACCCTACATGTACTTATGTACAGGAAAAGTAAAAGGATTTGTATTGTATTTTGCTTTCTGAATAAAATCTGATCAAAGACAAGACTAAGATATAAAATGGAGTGAGAAAGGAGCAGAGGCAACAGATAAGATTCAATGTTTCATGTTGCGAAGTGAGATTTCACTAACATTGGAGACCAATTTAACATCTTAACTACGGAAATCTCAGCATTCTGCTCTCCCTAGGATAGTAGAGTATTGTATGTTTTCCCAGGATGACTTGTGTGGCCCAAGCTACTGAGTGGAGCTCTCCCTGGACACTGAACACAAGAGCACAGGATCAGACAAGGGGGACAGAGCTGGGTGAGCATTCATTCAACGTCAGAGCTGATGGCCATTGTGTGTTTAAAGATTTCCCTATGTATTTAATGGTTCCTGGTTGAGTTGTAATCCGAGCAATCGTCTCGCCAGCAAGAACACACTCGGACACCAGGATCCTTCTGCAACAAGCATTTAATGCATCTTTAAGAGGAAGACCCCAAGCCCCGAAAAGGCACTGCTTATATATACCCTGGAGCGGCGTGTTCATTTCTGATTGACTGTTTGCTCATTACCTCATGTGATGCCCCGGAATGGGCTGTGACTTGGCACGCTCTGGCCCTTAGCATATGTGCAGACTACTTGTTTACAGGGAGAAGACACCGGATGCCGGCGCCATGTTGTAATGGCGATTGAGCCAGCTCGGGCGTGGCTCTCTACATCTCCCCCTTTTTATTTTTATAAATGATAGGCTCTGGCCGATGCCCCGTGTCTTAGGCTAGCTGATGTGCTGTCCATTACCAGCACCAAGAGATTGGTGGGATCCTTTGGATCACTACTCATTGGTGTGCTCCTGGTTTATGGCATCAGCCTAATCCCGTCATAGGGGCCAAAGGCAGCGGGCCTTGAGGACATATGGCAGTTTGACTCACTCTCCCGTGTGCAATGGGATAAGACCCCACAGGGTGCAAGAGCTAAGTCTCGCTGACCATTAGCTTTAAGTATTTATTTTGTTTTTAGCATGCTGAGCCAAATATCGGGAGAGGCTCCTTGCTCTAGTGCAGCAAATGCTTGGGCAATTACTACCTTGTCACATTTTTGTTGGGCTCTGAGTTTGCAAACCATCCAGAGAAGAAACACTAAGCCAGCACACAAGGCAACACCAAACAGACCAATTCCCACCCATTCCTTAAGGAAAGAAAAGGCTGAAGAAATCCAGGAGGTAAATTTAGCCTTATTTCCACCCACTCTTTCAAATGATTCACAGCAGAGGCAATCCAAGATGATAATCAGCCCTGCATCCCCTCTCGTAGAGTTGACACTGACGATAGCCAATCTCAGACCATTCATGAGATCTTCTAAACCTGTAAGATATTGAAACAACTATAGAGAGAGATTAGCAGCTTGAGTAATACTTTGATATTGAATGGAAGTCACACACAAGCCAGGATATTTCCACTCGCAGCCTACTTGTGGTAGCTGCCAAAGGGTATCTATTTGTTCTTACTCAGCTGCATCACGGTAGCTGCTTCCATGCCTTTATAGCAATCTGATTTACCTGCTCAAAGACTTGCAATGGGTAACCAGTCTGTTGATTAGCAAAGCAACCTTGCCCCAAAAGCATATCCCTATCCCAGGCTTGATTCCCAGCTGCATGATTAGCGTCTGCCTGTTCATTAGCAAATTAAAGTGAAAGAGGCTGTGATCCGTAAGTACGGACTCAGTCAAGGACTTTATAACCTTAAAATCCAAAGGCTCATGAAAACGCTGACCCTGTGCATCTTGAAAAACTGGATAAACAAGTGACAATTCTAACTGTAGGGTTGATAGTAGGCCCCGTATCCAACTCTCCTTTTCTGACTTTACTGAACGCTCCTCTTTTATCTGCTCTAATGCTACCTATCCTTCTAAGTCCTCTTTCTCAGAGAGGCTAAGCTCGTCTGACCCAGAATCGTCAAGCCTCAAAGCCTCCAGCTCCTTTACCGGATAAAGAGATCTCTTTTCTGAGGCCTTTTCTTTCGTACGATTCTCTCCCAGGGCGTCCTTTCCCTTATCTCTCGCTTCCGCGGACTGAGCGTCTTTGGAAGGGTCTATTTTCTTAGGCATGCCTTTTCTTTTTTGAGCTCCTAGTCTCCTATCCCACTCTGTTTCTGACATGTTGTCTTGTAAGCAAAACGAAACCAAAAGAACAAGACCAAACATACCTCTCAGAGCGTACCTTTGTCCTGCAGTTCTGAATCCTCCCCGTGAACGGAGGGTCTCCTCAGTGCCAGCGATGGTGAATTCCCGGGTTTCGGCACCATTTGTAATCCGTGCAATCATCTCGCCAGCAAGAACGCATGCGGACACCAGGATCCTTCTGCAACAAGCATTTATTGCATCTTTAAGAGGAAGACCCCAAACCCCGAAAAGGCACTGCTTATATATACCCTGGAGCAGCGTGTTCATTTCTTACTGGCTGTTTGCTCATTACCTCATATGACGCCCCGGGATGGGCTGTGACTTGGCGCGCTCTGGCCCTTAGCACATGCGCAGACTACTTGTTTACAGGGAGAAGACACCGGATGCCGGCGCCATGTTGTAATGACGATTGAGTCAGCTCGGGCATGGCTCTCTACATTGAGTGACCATGAAAAAGCTGAGTTCTCTTCCTATGCCCCAGGAACAGGACCCACTAACATCCTTAACAGCATTGATCCAGAGAATGCCTCTCTCTACTCTTGCATTTAAACATAAAATTGGTAGATACTGCATTCACAGGGTGAACTACGAATTGATTAGGGCTGTACCAGTTGTTGGGCACTGAAGCTCAAAGTGAATAGACTCAAACCCTGGAGTTCCTCTCTTACAATATGTAATCATATTACCAAATTAGAATTGCTTTCAGCTGCTGTATACGCTTAAGCTCTTTGTATTTCTAAGCATTATAATTTCTGAAATTATGTTCATTTCACCTGTACTATCTCCCTGGAAGCTGCTAGTGGGGTTGGAACAAGTGTTCTTTCTCTCTTTCTTGGAAGCTGCTCACAGGGTGCTCTGAGATGTTAGCCCACAGAGATGATTCAGCGAACACTGGCCCCTGGGAGAAACAGTTGAGAGAATCTGAGAATCCCTACTTTCCTCCTTCCTTTCTCCTTCGTTCCCTCTCTTCTTCTGTGTTCCTGTGCCTTTCCTTACTTCTTCCTCAGATCACAAGGCCATTTTCCCTCTTCCTGCTTTTTGTAAAATGCATTGTTGATGGCTCTAGAATTAAGAACTCCTTTCCTATTTTTAACACTTAATTCTTCTAGCCTTCCTTCTAGTCACACCAAATAAAGCCTTAGGAAACTTTATTTTTTACACAGACATTGTGCGTTCCCTTCTGCTGGTGTGTCTTAGACTCTCCATTAGAGGTTATCCAAGCTATAGAAGAGACTCACGAACACAAACCCAGAGCCCCAGGCTCAGCCTGCAGCGTGCAGCTACTTGTTAGTGACCTGGTTCTTGTGTCTCTCCTCATTCAGCTCTGCTCCCTCTCTTCCTGCCATGTAACAATGGACCCTCACAGCTTCTCTGGCTCCCTGCATCCCGCCATAGAAGCATGCGTACTCTGCAGACACACGCTTTGTACCTCCAGGAAGCTACAGGCTTCCCTTAAGGCACACGCTTTGGTTTGAGAAGTGGCAGCCAGAAACACCCAAAGATACTGGATATTTTAGGGAATAGCTATTTCACTGAGACCAAAGCATTACCAAGTTCATGACATCCCATAATCAAAGTCTATGACCGAGACAAGCATGACTTATTTTTAAATGCTTCACTTAAAAGTTTCTTTTAGAATAAGAGTGAATTGAAAAAATCTCATTGAAAAGGACAGCCTGAACAAGGGCAGAGGGCAGTGTCTGAGGCCAGGCTTTAATCTTTCATTAGTGTGTGTCAGCCATGTGACCTGCACAGGTCACCAGCCCGCCATACTAGGTACTTCATAGGAGTGTCTACTAATTAACAGTAAACATAGCGCCCAACACATACTCTAAAATCAGTGGTCTTGACATTTATATATGTAAATGAAATTGAGATTGACTTATGAAGGAGTAGCATCCAGGCAGGGCAAGCTTCTGAAGGTAGAATGCAGGTCCTGCCCCTAAGAGAGGAGTACAGAGCTGGCCTGTTACTTTCTTTCTCTCCCTCCATCAAACTGTGACAACAGTTCACAGCTTGTTACTGCTCCTAACTCTCTGTCCCCAAAGATAAGCCACGAGGCCCTTGGAAAGAGTCCATCCATCATGACATCACTTGGTATAATTACTCTTTAGACACTCACTGTGAAGCGGAAGTGTGCAGGGCCGGACCATCAGGAAACAGCTGAACTGGCTGTCTCTCTGGCGCTGTCCTGTCTCCACAGCTTATTGTTTCAGGGTAGGTATCGACTTTTGGTTGCTGTCTGTCCCTGCATACAGACTAGGAAACTTTAACCTTTCAAAAAGGTGAGGATGAAGATGGTTGTCGACGATGACCTCAGAGACCACCTCTCAGTGGAACCACCACCACCCCCATTCCCTCGGTCTTATGATTTCCTGGTGATAAGCTCCATGTGGATATTTTTCATTCTGTGAATAACCTGGTAGGCAAGCATTAGGAGCTCATGTCTATTCTGTCGACGAGCCTAGCTTTCAGCTGAGCCTGTCCTCACTGGAGCCTGTGATACTGATTCGGAATGTAAAAGGCCTCCTTCGAGGCAGGAACATGGAACAGACATAAGTTTCATAAACAAAAGCAGCTGTGGGTACTGTACATGGGAAAGAGCAATAAGAACAAAGCTCTCAGGGATGTTTACACCAGGGAGCTCTCAAGAGAAGGGAACTATGGACATTTGGAGTTCAAAGAGTCTGTTATGCACAAGAGTGGGATTCCTGTCTGAGCAGATCATGGAGGTAAGTTTCCAGCCACTTGCTGGTTACCTACTTGAGACTTGGGCACTGTTAAGCCACAGAGCCTTCTCTGGAACCCCCTGGAACTCTTGCCCCTTTTCCAGTGGTCCCATGTGGTAGAAGCATTATTTACACAGAGAATGCATAAACAGTTGCAGGACAGCCCATCCATTGAAAGTGTGCAGTGTCTCTGCAAATGATCTACACTTACTGGCATTATTAATCATATGAATTAATTCAGAACTACAGCTGCTAGGCTTCTGTTGTCCAAAATTAAGGTACACTGGGGACAGTGAGAGAGAAAGAGCTGTTGACAATAGTGTTTCCTATTAGGACTTACAGAATGAAGAGAGGCTGCTTCAAGCAAGGGTTGGGAGCTCAATAGGTAGCCCTGAGTGACTGTGGCAGGCCTTCTCTTTAAATCCTAGCTTATTATTTAGTGTGTGAAACTCTTCTATCTGCTTCCATTCTTAGATTTATCCTGAGAAAACGAGGTGTTTCATGTGGCTGCTGTTGGCTGCTTGTAACGAACCTATGGCTGGCAAGGTTAGTCTTTACGTCACTGCATTAGAGTAGACCAGAAACTTTTCTAGATCAAAGCTTCCCTTACATTGCAACCAACGTAAACAATATCATTTCAGACATCAAAATTTGCTTAATGAGTATAGCCAATAAAGATTAATTTCAACAGTGTATATTATTACATGGAGTATGATCTAGAAGTACACATAGAGTGCTGTGATTAATGACATCAAATTATATATTTCCACATTTGAAATCATTGCAAAGCTAGTCATGGTTGGTTAAAAAGAGAAACATTTTAATTTATTTTCCTCAGGAATTATTTTTAAGTTTTCTAATTTTAATATTTATATTCTTTTTAAAATTCTTCACTCATGTTTTGCATCCTGACTGTAGTTACCCTCCCTCTCCTTTACCCCATTTCTCCTCTCCCCAGATCTACTCCTCCTCCACTTCCTTTCAAAAGCAGACTGCTTAAGAATATCAACTAAACATGACATGTGCAGTTGCAATAGGACTAAGCTCATCCCTAAGGAAATAGAACCAGTCATTAAAAGTCTCCCAACCAAAATAAGTCCAGGAGCAGATGGGTTTAGCATAGAATTCTACAAGTCTCTCAAAGAAGAGCTAATAACAATACTCCTTAAATTATTCCATCAAACAGAAAGATAAGGATAAATGGCAAGTTCATTTTATGAGGCCAAAGTCACCCCTCTACCCAAACCACACAAACGTTTAACAAAGAAAGAGAATTACAAACCATTTTCAGGGCAAGCCCATAGCCAACATCAAATTGAACGGAGAGAAACTCAAAGCAATTCTTCTAAAATTAGGGACAAGACAAGGCTGCCTACTCTCCATCTTGATCTTCAATGTGGTACTTGAAGCTCTAACTAGAGCAGTAACACAACTAAAGGAGATCAAGTGCATGCAGACTGGAAAGGAAGAGATTAAAGCATCAGTATTTACAGATGATGTGATAGTATATACAAGTGGGCCCCCAAACTCTACCAGAGAACTCCTTTAGCTGGTAAATACCTTCAGCAAAGTGGCTGCATACAAGATTAACAACAACAACATAATCAGTAGCCCTTCTTTATACAAATAATGAACATGCTGAGAAAGAAATCAGGGAAATGCCATCCTTGACAGTAGCCACAAATAACATAAAATATCTTGGGGTAAATCTAGCCAAGCAAGTGAAAGACCTGTATGATAGTAACTTCAAGTCCTTGGAGAGAGAGATGGAAGAAGAGATCAGAAGATGGAAAGATCTCCCTCGCTTGTGAACCAGTGGGATTAATATAGTAAAAATGACCATCTTACCAAAAGCAATCTACAGATTTACAGATTAAATACAATCCTCATCAAAATTCCAGCACAATTTTTTACAGACCTGGAAAGAACAATACTCAGCTTCATATGAAAAAACAAAAAATCCAGGATAACTAAAACAATAAAAGAACCTCTTGAGGAATCCACCCCTTATTTCAAGCTGTACTACATGGTATTGGCATAAAAACCAACAGGTTGATCAATAGAATCAATTCAAAGACCCAGACATAAATTGACATACCTATAGACATTTTTTTTTTTAATAAAGAAGCCAGAAATCACCAATAGAAAAGTAAGTATATTCTTTGAGAATTTGTATGACATGGTTTAGTCACATTGACCACCCTCCCCTAACTCTTCCCAGATCCACTCTCCCTTGCGTCCAGATTTGTTTCCTTTTTAACTCATCAAGACCAATCTGTGCCCAAATATTCATGTGTGCATGATCTGCCGGTGGAGTATGGTCAACTTACCAAGGGCTGCACTCTTAGAGAAAATTGATTTTCTATGTCCCAGTAGCTAACAGTTGCCAATAGCTCCCCAGCTACTGGTGGGATTGCATGCCAGAGTCCCACATCCTTTGTGGGGTTTGGTCTGGCTTGGCCTTACTCAGGTTTTCTGCATACTTGTCGCAACTGCTGTGAGTTTATGTGTTCAGCCGCCATACTGTGTTTAGAAGACACTGTTTTCTTAGATGTGTCCACCGCCCCTGGCTTACACTCTGCCAAATGAT
>JADRCD010214312.1:0-40115 GCA_019843815.1 Montemys delectorum | reverse complement strand
AAATAAATAAATAAATAAATAAATAAATAAATATGAGAAAAGAGAAGGGGGAGTAGGACAGGGATGAAGAAAGTAATAATAAAATAAGGGGAGGAGAAAATTGAAAGAGAGATAGATAGAGATAACAGAGAAAGACAGAGACAGAGAGACAGAGAGGGACCAAAGTTGAAACAGCTCTGGTCATCAAAGACAGACATTACCATTTTGCCTAAAGCATGACTCTTACAAGCTGTTGCCAATACAGCTTTTTTTAGGGTCAAGGTTGTTACTGAATAATGAATGTGGAAGGGTTCATTACTAAAGCTACATTGTGTTTTTTAAACAAACACATTTTGTACTGATAGCATCAATGATTTATTATCAGCTAGCTTTTTGAATGCTCACTGTCTATAGTATGTTTGCATATATTCTCTAGTGTGACATAATAACTCTAGAGGATGGTACCTTTGTTATCTCCATTTACAACCAGAGAGCCGATGTTAAGCAGGATTAGGGAGCTCATCCAAAGTCCACCAGAAGTGAAACCCAAATCCTCTAAAGGTCAAAGTGCATGCTCTCAGCGGCTCTGCATGCACCTTTTCCTTTCCCCCACAGATACGTCTTTCTGTGTCTGGAAGGATGCCATGGCCTTTCAGTAATGTCAGCACAGGAGCCGACCACGTGTCTAGCTTCTCGTGTTCATCCTGGCTCTCTTTCCTTTTCACTGCTTCAGCATGAGCTGAAAGCCTTGGCTGAAGATATTCCGGCGGCATCAGTAGTAATGGAGGCTCAAGAGGATTCAAAACCAGAGGTCAAATAGTGATTGAGATGCCGAGGGACCTGAGCTCTCATTTGCCTAAATGCAGTCAAACAAAGCTACTGTGATGTTTACTGCTTTTTACTAATTGTGTTAAACATTTACAGACTTATTAAACAGAAGAATCATAAGCATGAATTTAGGTTCTGGGTCACTTTTCTGGCTTAGGTTATCAATTTAACTTAACATTATCAACACAGTCTTACTTTTCAAGTCTTATGGCCTTTTATGCCGATGACTATTAAATTTTATATATACTTCTTTATTACATTGGCTAAGTTGGTGCATTTTCAGTAAAGTAACTCTGAATGGATCTTTCAGGGTACCTATTCTAGTTATTGCTTTTTATAGACCTGTCATCAGCAGATTTGAAGACCATTCTAATATTTATTGTTACACATGAAAGGGTACATATAAAAAGATATGGACAGCAGGTATCAACTGGATTGGAAAATCAACTGCTGTGATTATAAGCACAGATAGAGTGAATGGTGTGACCAACTTGTTCCTTGATAACCTCCATTGTCATGACAAAACATCCCTTTCTCTAATTCTAAATCATGGGGCACCATTTTACTCCCAAACAAAGAATAGTTTCTTTTAGTTATTTCAAAGATCTAGTTTTTCATAATCTAGTAGTTGAGGGAATCAGACAGGCATGAGTTGGCATCTTGGCGAGGAGGCAAAAAAGGATGGAGAAGCTACAAATTCACCTTACCCTCAAGAACCCCCCTCTGTCTAAACCTTTAAAATAGACTCTTTATTGCTGTGTTTCTCCACCTCTGGCTTGAAGTGGAAATCTCTGGGTTTTTTGGAGACTCAGTTGTGTCATGTGATATGTTTATCTTGTAAGAGGATGTTTTGCTGAAGCAGACACGTGAGAGGACATGTGATGTTTTGCTGGAGCGGATGCTTGAGAGGGTGGGTGATGTTTGGGAAGAGTATAAATGGAACCCCACAGACAGTGAGAGGTTTCTCTTGCATTGTGATGCCATGTGACACTTTGCTGATCTTCACTGGTCTTCATTTCGTAGATAGAAACTTGCTAAAGAACTTGTGGTATTATGGCTGATTCTTGCTGCTTCCATTGACTTGTACCGAATTGGTGAAGCCTTGCACTTTCTGCTGACATGAGCTGCTGCTATTGATTTGTGTTTGGTGTTTGCTATTGGACTGGACTGCCACTACTGATTCATATTTGGTGTTTGCTACTGGATTGAAGTGTTGGTATCCTGACAATGATGAGTGGAGTCATCCCCCCAAAACTACTTCTAAACAAGCCCACAACACCCACCTTTTCCTATGAACCTTCTTTTCTTGTACCTCTGGTTGGTGGGCTAGAAGGGAGGTTGGAGCATTCAAGAACCCTAAATATAGTAGATTTAGAGAAAAATCTAAGCTTACACTGAGTGGAAGCCCCTTTGGGGTTACATATCAGCTATTTGCATTACGATTCATAACAGTGGCAAAATTACAGTTATAAAGTAGCAACTAAATCATTTTATGATTGGGGGGTCTCCACAGCATGAGGAACTGAATTAAAGGGTTGCAGCATTAGGAAGGTTGAGAACCGAGAATCTAACACTTTTATTTCATTTGATAAAGAAAGGAGTGAGAGAAAGAGGATTAGACAAAAACAAGCCAACACAACTTGTTCTATATGCCAATTTCATTATTCACAGGTAAGGAATACTTAGAGGAGCCACTACCCAGGAAGAGAACATGTCTGCCTTCAGTGTCCAAAGAGGTAGTTCTTATCCTAGAAACTCAGATGCTGAGATGACGGGATCCTTCACAGAGTTATTTGGTCCATGCAACACTTCTCCTTGGAGATGAGGTACCGTGTAAAAAAAATCATGTGATGAGTGCTTATAAACCCAGTGCTGGGGAGGGCCGGCACGGGTGGGGGGAGGACTGTCTGTGACTAGCCAGCCTGAGTGGGAGAGCCTTAGACCAGTTCTGTCTCAGAAACAAAACAAACCAACCAAACAAAAGACTGGGTGATTCCTGAGGAATAACACCTGAGGTTGTCCTCTGTCCTCTACATACCTGTGCACACATGTGTACACACACACACACACACACACACACACACACACACACACATAAATGAACCTACAGACACAGGCATAGAAAAAAAAGAACGGACCATTATTTGGACAAAGATTTGAAAGTAAATTCTTAGTAATGTAAATTCTACAAATGAGTCACTTGTCATGTTAGAGGGAGTGTGTGGGCATGGAAACATAGGTAGGAGGAAGCAATTTTGGCTTTAACATGAAGTTCAAAGTTAGAGAAGACAAATTCAGGAGATACAGTGCTGGAAGACTAATGAAAATGTCTGCAAGTTCAGAGCTCAGGCCTTGCAAACAGGGTTAGCTCTGATCACGAAGAGTGAGGGCGAATTCAGAATATGCAAAACCTCAGGCATAAGGACCTTTCTGTTTGGACTAGAACTGAAACAAGAAAGGCCTGCCACTGGTTCTGTTGTTTTCGCAGAAACTGGAAGGATTAATGTCTGCAGCAAAATTTGCTACTGCTTTCATAATCTTGAAACAAGACTTCAAAGTCTGTGATGTGAAAACCTCGCCACCGAGATCCTGAAATGATCAGAATCGAAAGGGAAGGTAGTGCTGATCTGTGTGTGGTGACTTTGATTGGCGTGAATCCCCTTGAGCATGGAATTAAGTGATGCGGTGAAAATGTTAAGCCCCTAAGCATTTGGTGGCATCTGTGAAACCTAAAAGGAAGAAAACTGAACCAGGCCTTGAACCCTATCGTAGTGAGGTAATGTCCCTGATCCTGGAGCATGGTGGCATCATCTAGTTCCCCCGTGTCCATCAGCTGGCTTTCCTCCCATCCTTATATGTATTGATTCATGATCCCTCCCTCCCCGTCTTGTCAAGCCAGTTCATCTCCTTACAGCTTTGAAAGCTCACTCTCTGGCCCAATGAGGCTAGCTCCTAGTGTCTCACATAAGCTGAGCGCCTAGAGAAAACTCCCTTTAGTCTTAACAAACTCAAAGCTAGTACTTGAAAGTAAAGGGGGTTAGAACAATATAACATCTAGGTACAGCATATGAACTAGCAATGGATCACCCCCACCAAAAAATATTATTAAGTTATTAAATCTCTAAACAAAAGGTATGTAGGATTTCTTTTTATCCTTCTGCAGTTTATCTGCTTCTATTGAATAGTTTCAAAATAAGTTTAAAAACCTGCCCGGTTCAGACACATCAAACTTTGAATACACAAAGAAAAATAAACAAAACATTTATATTGTCTTAGTTCCTTTTCCTGTTACTGTGATAAAATCTGCTGATCAAAGCAACTGAAGAGAAGAAGCAACAGTTCAATATAGGAAGTCAAGATGATAGCAAGTTATAATAGGCTCAGATTATAGTCTATCAGATCATGGTGGGGAAGGCAGAAGGGCGGGGCCTAAAGCAGCCTTACATTACATCCACAGTCCAGCACAGAGAATAATGAGTTCATGCATGCTTGCTGGAACTGAATTTACCTTTTCCCTTGCTATCCGGTCCAGGATCCCCTGCTCACGGAATCGTGCTGTCCACAGTGGGCAGGACTTCCCAACACAATTAATGTAATCAGGATAAGCCACCACACACCCACAGTCCAACCTGACGTAAACATCTCTCACTGAGACCTTCTTTCCAGGTGACTGTAGATTGTGTCAAGTTGACAAAGTAACCACATCATATGTTAATGCCATTTAAAATTAAAATGAGCATCTCCTAGTTCATCAGCTCATAAGAAACAAAAATATCTATCAATAATATTAATGCTTCCAATTAAAGTTTCTCTCTACCTCATCTCCAAAGAAACTATTATCCTGAATATATTTCATGAGCCTCTTGTTTTTATTTAAAGGTTTACTGTATCTGTATGAATTCTTAATTCTACTCCATGATAGCTGAAATTTAATTCCCCCCTCTGTTTATTGGTTACTTTTATTTCTTCTCTAAACCATCTGTTTTATCTTTTGCCTATTTTTCTAACTAGGTTTTTTTTTTTTGTCTTATTGATTTATAGATGCTTTTTATATCTAAAGTTATTTGGGTATTATCACTGCCTGTTATAGAAAACATTTTTCAGTATTTTTTTCTTGTTCCGGTAGTTTTGTTAGTGTCTATGTAAAGAAACTTGATTCATTATCAGTTTATTCTTTATAATATGAGGAAGGACTCTAAACTGATTTGTTTGTTTGTTTGTTTTAATCTATTTGTGGGCAAATTAACAGTTCTACTAAGATATCAATGCCTCAAACCCCAGGTCTACGGATTTGTACCTTACTTGACATGAGGGGTTTTTCAGATGAGGTGAAAATTACAGAATTTAGGATGAGGAGATTGTTCAGAGTTACCTGGGGTGGGGCAATCTAACTATGAGTCCAAAGAAGCAGAGCTTCTTTATTGGGTCTGGTCACAGAAACGTGGTGACAAAAGAATGGTAAGTACAATGCGGTGCTGTAAGCTCTGGGGCTGGAAGAAGGGCCAAGACCCAAGGAATGACGGAAGAAGCCAAGAAAATGGATGCTCGCCCAGAGGATCCAATAATGAATGAGCTGCTAACTCCTTGAATAGATTCTCAGGTCATTTTCTGACCTATAGAACTATAAATACACCTAAATAGCCCAAATTGCAAGGTTGTTAGCATTGTTAGTTAGAAAAGAAACATACACTTCCAAATGGCGCCTTTTGTTAAATATTCCATACATTTTCTACTAAATTAAAATATGATCTTACAATGTATAAAATTTGTGAGCTCATGGAGGGTTTTCAAATGCTCTGTGCTGATCCTGAAGAGAATGGATTTGTTTTTCTGATTCATAACTATGCTTTAATTGTTACAATTTGTTAAAACCTTCAATACTCCACTTTATCTCCACTCCTGCCTCTCAGAACCTCATCATTTCCCCTATCTCTCCTAGCTTCTTAACTGCAGGTCATCTTCCTGCAGGTCACTTTGCAGTTGATTTCTAGAATTATTTAAAATGCAAGTATCATTTCTATTCTTTAAACTCATCGTAGCCACCCATCCTTCATCTCCAAATTCCTTGATATGACATAAGAAAGCACTGTGACAAATGACCCTGCCTGTTTGCTTCCCCTAACAGATACTATATGCTCCAGACATCAAACAACCTAAAACTCATAACGTATCTCATGCTTACAATCCTTTCGGTCTCTGGGTATGTCTCTGCTTCTGTCTAGAATATCATCCATTCCTTCCAAAGTTAATTAAAACTGTACATTCAAGAGTTAGATTAGTATATCAACTTCCATCAGCGAGCTTCCTACCCACCCTGTTAGTCTAGGCTGGTGTCCTTCCTCATGTACTTACAATGAAACAATATTATTCTTTTGCTTGCACTTAAATGTCTTTGTTACAACAATTTGTTTCCTTGTCTGGCTCCCTCACCAGATAATAGACTCCTTACAGCCAGGAACTGTAGTTTATTTCTGTATCCACAGTGCCTCACAAAACACTAACAACTTGGTGATACTGAAAATGTGAGGAATAATTAACTGATAGTTCCTATTAAAACCAGAACCAAGTGTTTCCCACAATCTCAAAACTGCTAGGTGTCAGTTCCTAAGTTTGTGTTCTGTCAAAGTGCTTTCAGCTAAAAATAGTATCATGCATCTTGTTCACTCATCTTATGCACAAGGCTTGGCTACAAGTGACTCCAGGATTGTCCCAAAGGAAGAATGTTCCCTCTGTTGAACAAATTCAAAGGAGCATGACTCAGGTTTTACAAGTAAACCCGGAGGAGAACGTGCTCAGATGTTCTCAGCAGGAATGACACTGTTGGAATATTTTTATTGGAAAACTCCACTCAAATACCTGCGGGAGCCATCAGATTCAGGGAGGGACCCCTCTGTGCTCCCAGAGCCCTGGCAACGAACACAGTACCTGTCACATCATGTCACATGTAAAGGATGTAGAAGACGTTTGTCTCTCCCATTATCTATGATTATTATCAAGAGGACAATTCTGTCCCCTTTTCTGGTAGGGGTGTTTCAGGAAATTTCCAACTATCATAACAATGTGGGAGATTCATCCTGTTCATGTGTAGGAGCTAGAGATGATGTAAGTATCCTAGTGTGTGTAGGATAGCCCTGTACAACACAAGAATATCCTGAACAAATGCATACAGTGACCTCCTTAAAAAATCAGACTTACTTTCTCTTTGATTTCCCCTGGGCTAAGAGAAGCCCAGGACTAAAAGAGAAGTCACTTTGAAGAAACTACAAGGAAGTATGAGCAGGAATACTTTGTCATTGTAAGTCACGCGGCTTAAAGAATCAATTACTCCGAAATCACTTTCCGTCGCAACGTCCATGCCACTCTCTTAAACAATTGATGAAACATGAATAATAAAAAATGGAGTTATGAAATTCTGATACTTCTTTGTTGAGTTGGTCCAGGAAAGGTTAATTCCAATAGAAATAGACAACGAGCTCATCTTCTGCACCCTCCTCTTTCAGCCCACCCATTGCTGGGTATCTTTGTACTCTCACGTCCACAACCCTCGACCACCTCCATCTGTACAGTCTTAGGGACAGACATCCTTGCCTAGGCATCTAAGGGACCACTCTTTTAGAGGCTGAGGTCTTAAATGTTAGATCTAGTAATCCAGGTAGCTTCTAGGTTAGACTTCTAAATTTTCTTCCTTCCAAATTTAATACCCTGAATCTGTACCACGTAGTCTTTCCTAAACATATTCATGACTCTACGCCATTTATGAGCAATTACAACTTTTTGGCTTTTTGTTTTATTTTGTTTTGTGTTCTTGAGACAGGGTCTCACTATGTAGTTGTCCTGGAACTCATTATGTAGACTAGGCTGGCCTTGAACTCACAGGGCTCTGTCTGCTTCTGCCTCTCAAGTGCTGGGATTAAAGGCATGCAACACTACATCCAGCACAATTACATCTTTTAAAAGCACCATCTTAGGCTGAGTGTAGGGGTGTGTGATATTAATCCCAGCACTTGGGAGGCAGAGGCAGAGAGATTTCTATGTCTAGTCCTCATAGTGAGTTCCAGTTGAGCAAGGACTACACAGTCTACAAAATAACACTGTTTCAAGGTGCTGGGGGCAGTGGGGAGAGCCAACTAATATGGTTTTAATATCATGAATTGAAGCACAAAAATTTTAGGGAAGGGTGCCCAAGACTACTTCATTCAAGTGGGGGGTATTTTTTGAGTTGTTGACCTTTGAATTACTCCAATTATGAATTTTAGGTCAGCTCTCTGCCAGTCTCTAGATCCTTTCCTGGTTTTTTTTTTTTTTTTTTTTTTTTTTTAAAGATTTTATTTATTTATTTTATGTATATGAGTACACTGTAGCTGGACAGATGGTTGTGAGCCACCATGTGGTTGCTGGGATTTGAACTCAGGACCTTCCGAAGAACAGTCAGTGCTCTTAACTTCTGAGCCATCTCACCAGCCCGATCCTTTCCTGGTTTAAAAAAAAAATAGCATCATTTATTGTTTCTGCTTCTGCTATAATGGCACTTCTATGAGAACAAGAAACTTGTTCCTTTATTTAAATTGAATATCTCCAGTGCTAGGAACTGTGCCTGCTATGTAGAGGTGCGTGTTAAAAATGAATGAATGAATAAATGAGTGTATGAATGAATAATTTACTGTAGGTAGGCATTTTTTATTTTGTTTATTTTATTTGTGTGTTTGCCAAAATGTATGTGTGCACATCGTGTGCATGCCTAGTGCCCTCAGAGGTCAAAGCGATCCCCTGGAACTGGAGTTACAGATGGTTATGAGCCACCATGTGAGTGCTAGGAATCAAATCTGGGTCTTTTGCTAGAGCAGCCAGTGCTCTTAACAACCGAGCTATCTCCCCAACATTTGGTTTTCTGTAGGGTTTTGCTGTTGCGGCTTGTTTGTTTAGACAGGGACTCACTGTGTAGTCCGGACTGGCCAGAACTTGCTGTGTGGACCAGCATGGTCTCTCCCTTGAAATGACCCTCATTCCTATCCCTCTCAGATGCAGGAGTCACAGACATATGCCACCATGTTCAGTCTGAGATTGAATTATTTAGGATGAAATAGTATTTTCTATAATTAAAGGACACTACATGTTAAAGAAAGGAGGCTGGATGATACCGTGAATGTTAGACCAAATCATTAGACTAAAGTTATGACTGGGCCAAGAAACAAGGACCCAAAAGCTTACCATGAAATAGAAAATAAAAATACCTGAAGGCCCTCGACATGGCTTAGCAGGTAAAGGTGCTCACCACCATGCCATGACAGCCAAGCTCAGTCCAAAAATCTCATATGGTACAAGGAGAGAACCAATTTTATTTTATTATTATTATTTTTTTTTTTTGGTTTTTTGAGACAGGGTTTCTCTGTGTAGCCCTGGCTGTCCTGGAACTCACTCTGTAGACCAGCGTGGCCTCAAACTCAGAAATCTGCCTGCCTCTGCCTCTGCCTCCCAAGTGCTAGGATTAAAGGCGTGCGCCACCACTGCCCGGCTGAGAACCAACTCTTGCAGGTCGCCTTGACTGCCACATATGTGTTGTGGTGCGTGCACATACACATAATCACATATACACACATACTAAATACATACAAGTTTTAAAAAATCATTGAAGTTTAAGAGTACCTGAGAGTAATGAAAAGCCAGATGAAATTCATGTATCCAATCCATGCGGTTGACACAGAACTCTCTGGTAGGCCCTCAGTAAAATTGTGGTAAGTTCCAAAGTATCATCCTGAGAGCCCCAAAGCACTGTGGCTTATGCAGTGACTGGACAGACTTAAATTTTCATTTTACAAAGTTCTAATATGCACATGAAGGCCCACCCATATGCCTTACTGGAACACAATGTAAGACATTATTAATGACATATGAAGAAATTACAACAAACTCATCATATCATTTGTGTTTAATACTTAATTCTAGTTTACAAGGAGGAAAATGAAGATATATGAAATGAAAAATAAATTGTAAAAATGATCTGAAGTCAATCAGCATTACATCGTGAGTGCGATTTCCACATAACCAGACTTGAAAGTCTCCAGTATTCTGAGGCTGGGACTTTGTGTGCCCTAGACAAATGCTCCGTGCTACACTCCCAATCCTGCACAACCACACAGTTGCAATGAAATTTAAATTAAATTTAAAATTAGCTCAACTAGTAGATGTATAAATTTAAGATTTCAAACATTTCTTAACTGCAAAATGTCAATGAGAGATAGATTGGCATATGGGAACAATGCTTATTTATTACATAAACCAATTCATTTACTTAAATGTTAGACGTTCCATGGATGGCAGCTAAAGACATTCTGTCCCTGGATCCTTAGTCCAAAATCTCTACCATGAGAAATGGTTTAATGTGAGGTAGCATTCATTAGCAAATAACAGGAGATGTGCCCTCCCCGCCCCCTCCCCCCATACACATCCCAAGAAGTCGGAAGGTAAACAGTGACATAGACCACAGGTTTCCTGTGGCTCTGTCTTACCATGTGACTTTTACCCTCGTACTGTCATTTTGTGGTCACAAGATGGGTGTCTCATCTTTAGTATGACACAGAAATTCCAAACAAGAAGAAAACAACACAGTGAGAGAGAGAGAGAATGAGAGAGATGTGCCAGCTACAGATGGAAAAAGGACATACATTAGAAGCCTCCATTAGGCCAGATGCAGTGGTGTACAACCGTACAACAGCCTTCCAGCACTTGAGAGGCAGGGGGGGTGGTCGCTACAAGTATGTGTCTGGGGGGGTATAGAAAGGGGGAGGAAGAGAGAGAGAGAGAGAGAGAGAGAGAGAGAGAGAGAGAGAGAGAGAGAGAGAGAGAGAGAGAGCCAGGTTTGCCAAGTCTACATCACAAGACCCCATCCAAAAAGATGAAAAAGCTTCCACTTAGTGAGGGAAAGCTTCCGGTAATATATTCACAGGTCATATGTTTCTGTCAGATTTACACAATAAAGACATTCTCGCTGCTGCCAGTAATGCTCTGCTCTTGACGGTAGCTTCTCTGCTACCCTCGGAACGACAAGGCTACTTGGGAGCTCAGATTATGGGGAAGTTAAACTGAGGATACATTCAGTTTGAATTCAGTGGGATATATTTAGGAGGTTCACAGTCACTTCTGCGCACACTTGAGTTAGTGCCAGCCATGGAAGCGCAGGGATCTTTTTCAGGAAAATCCCTGCTGCCCACTGCGGTAACTCATCTGGCCCGGTAGAAGGAAGGTAGAGAGGGCTCAGCATAAGCTAGCTCCTTCCCGAGCTGCAGCAAGAGCACAGTGATAGCAACTGGTAAGTGAGTGTCTTCATTCATCGAGGACTCCATTAGTCAGTCACCGACAAGAGTGTTCAAAAGGCTCTGAAACCTGACAAAGAAACTTGATATGGGTTTCCAATGGCTGACATTAATCGGAAAATTTTACATGACATTTCCATTAACTTAGGATGTTGCCATGATTTGGGCATGATTTATCCACACCGAAACTCACACGGAGATTTGATTACCAATGTAAGGATGTTAAGAGAGTTAGGTCAAGGGGCTGTACCCCTGTGGGTGGAAGAGTTTTTAGACTAGACACACTAGGGGACTACGCACCAGACCAGGTGGCCTGGGAATGAGATAGTCTTCTTGGGACCGGATCAGTTTCCTCAGGAGCAGGCTACTTTAAACCAAGGTGACCTCTGAAGTTTAGCCTCTTCTACAAACACAGTCTCTACTCTCAAAAACACTCCTGCCTTCTGCAGCGAGGCCCATACCAGAAGCCAAGCAGATGCTGTGCTCCGCCCCAGGATATGAGAACTGAGCTAAACAAGTCTATAATCTTTATTCATTATCTAGCCTCAGGAATTTTGTTACAGCAACCTAAAGGAACTAAAATAAAAAGACTTAGAAGATTCTCTAAGATTAGTGTTCATAATAAAATAAATCCACTAAAGAAAATCTGGATCGGAATCTTTCTACAGAATATAAAATGCTCTCTAGGGGCTGGAGAGATGGCTCAGCGAGTAAGAGCACTGACTGCTCTTCCAAAGGTCCTGAGTTCGGATCTCAGCAACCACATGGTGGCTCACAACCACCTGTAATGAGATCGGACGCCCTCTTCTGGTGCATCTGAAGACAGCTGCAGCAAATTACACCGGAGCGAGCGGGGCCGGCAGAGGTCCCGAGTTCAACAGCAGCCACACACATGATGGTTCATGGCCATCTGTACAGCTACAGTGTACACATAAAATAAATAAAATAAATCTTTAAAAAAAATAAAATAAAATGCTCTCTAAAATTTGAACTCTTCGCTGTGCCTGGAAGTTCATGCACAATACTCCCAACTGACAAGAGGAGGGTAGCTTCGAATTTGAGGTCAGTTTGGACTCAATTGAATAAGATATTGCCGTAACAACAAACAAATAAATAAAGGAAAATTTATACAGTGTTGGAATTGCAGATGGTGCCACCATGCCCAGCAAATAGCAACGTTTGTTTCTAATTTTGTGTTTTCTTTTCTTTCCTTTTGTTTCCAATGAATTCCATTTACCTCTTTGCCTGTAAACCCTGTAGCTTTTATACCAGTGCCTGCGTGCCACAAGAGTCCCGAGAGCCCCCACAGAGCAGCCTCCGAGTCCCTTTAGAGCAGCCTCCGAGTCCCTTTAGAGCAGTCTCTGAGTTCCTTTGGGTTGCTTTCACGTTCTTGAAACTTGAAAAGTGTTAGTGTCCGTCCAAGAATTAGAGCTGGCCCCAGAAACATCCAAAGTGCCTCTCCTCCGGAGCCACACCCTCAATGCATTTGGTATTCACTAGTGAAGGAAGGCTTTAGGCAGAGTTGGCAGCAGCAGCAGCAGCAAAAAAGGGAACAGAGTTTTAAATCCTCTTCCTTCTCCCACTGATCATGAAAACTCTTGGCCCCATTGTCCCTTTAGAGTTCCATCTTGTTACTGACCCGCATAACAGTCATTCTACCTGGGCACGAGAAGGGACTTCCACAGCAAGGCCAAAACCACTTGTCAAACATCAGTATCACAGATTTCTGAATTTTCATTACTTGACACAGGGGAAATGCTGCATACTGCAATTGTCTGAAGATTCCCAGTGCACAGTGATTAGGTAAAGGTCTTGGAAAGCCCAGAAGCAGGTTTTCTCTGACTCAGCATTTCCCGATCTAATTTTACTATGGAATCTTTTCTTCACCAAGATGCATTTTAAGACTTTTTTTCTCTAAACAGATGGACAAATCATTACCATTTCTATAGAAGTGGAAAGCCCAGAGACTTAGATTTTATCAAGCCCTAGGTCAGAAGAGAACCTGATTTATAACACTGAATTTTAAAGTGCATGGCAACTGCCTGAGAGCTTAAGATGTGGGTCATTTCCAGCTTTAGTTCCTAGGTCTTAAACGACACTTAGGTTTGTCAGAGTATGTGCACGTTAGTGCCCATACCCACTGAGGCCAGAGGCATTATGTCCCCCAGAACTGGGGTTATAAACAGTTGTGAGATGCCTGATGTAGATGCTGGGAAATTGAATGACTTTACCTACAAACAAAACCACTTTTATTTTTGTTTTTCAAGACAGGGTTTCTCTGTGTAGCCCTGGCTGTCCTGGAACTCACTCTGTAGTCCAGGCTGGCCTCGAACTCAGAAATCTGCCTGCCTCTACCTCCCAAGTGCTGGGATTAAAGGCGTGCGCCACCACCGCCCAGCTGAGTGTTCACTTCTAACCTCTCTAGTCCCAAAGTCTAACGTCTTGCCCACTGTTGTTCTGGCTTCTTTAGAGAGAAAGGGTGTCATGTACTAGACTGGCTTCCAACTTGCTAGGTACTTGGGAATGGCCTTAAACTTCAGATCCGTCTGCCTTCGTCCTGCAAGTGTTGGGATTACAGGTTTGTGTTTCTATGCGATTATAGTGAGATTTGGAATTAACAGCCCAATGGACCAATAAATACTAACATATATACTTAATTTTCAGGTGTGGAATCTGCCGAATGATAAAATCTTGCTTATTTCCCTTAGTTAATAATAAATTTCTTTAAATAGTTAGAAGAAATGGTGTTGAGATTAGCTCTGACGTCCCTTCTGCTCAGGTATAAGTTTGTACAGTATTGGTAACCACACATTTGGCTACGGCAAGGCAACCTGTGAGCGCAGCCATATGCTGATATAAATGACACACTTGAGGCCCACAGCCACACTTAGAAATATCAGTACCATGAGAGAATGAAAGGCCCACTTTAGGAGCAGAATGACTCCCACTAGGACCTCATAAACCTCAAAACTCTACGCCTCAGATCATATAAAATAAATCAAATATGTCTCTGTGGTCTGCCCATCCCCCTTCTTTCTCCCCTCCCCCTCCGTTTTCTTTCTGGGCTGGAGATGGACAAGACCTCATACATGTTACTAAAAACTCTGTCACTGATGTACATTTCCAACCTTTGGGGGGTTGTTTTGTTTTGTTTATTTGTTTGTTTGTGGTTTTGGTGGGGGTTGAGAAAGAATTTTATGCTTTGTTTTGTTTTGTTTGAGACAGGGTCTCATGTAGCTGGTCCAATCTGAACTGAACTTATTGTGTCGCTGATACTGGTGGTGGGGTCACAGCCCCTGTGCCACCACTGCTGGTTTTGTTTATGGCTTTAATAAAGTAAGTGCTATGGTCATCACATGTGGGGCTTCCCTCTTCTGTTCAAAGAAAAAGTCTTACATATCAGTTTATGAAAGGCATAGGCCAGGCTTGCTATTGTATTTCTGAGTGAGGCTGGGGGGCCAGAGCATCCCAACAGATCCAGGCTGTGGCTGTAAAGCCAGCCAGGCCCCTGCGAGCTTCTTACAGACCAGTGTCTCTGGTCGGTGAGATGAAGGTAAAAGGTATCAGCCGTAGGAGCATTCACCCAAGAAAATATTTCTATAACTTATGGAGGGCTTGGAGAGAGTGCTTGAAAGCAAGGTTGTTAAGTTGCATTTCTCCCATGGACTCACAGAACCATGAATCTCTGGGAGTTTTACTTTATTTTATTTTATTTTATTTTATTTTATTTTATTTTATTTTTTTGCAAGACAGGGTTTCTCTGTGTAGCCCTGGCTGTCCTAAAACTAACTCCATAGACCAGGCTGGGTTCAAACTTATAGTGACCCATCGGCCTCATCTCTAAGTAGTGGAACAAAGTATGGTAGGTTGCTGTAAAACTGGGGTTTGCAGGTGGATGAATTTGTTCAGGACCCTTTGCCCGGGGAGGTTTGTTTAAAGGCTATCTTGAGAATGAATCAACTGGACCGTGAAGCCTTTGAGACCTCGTCATTAATTAGACACAGTACTAGAGGGGATGTGCGTGACTCCAGAGATAGACTTCTCTGTATAGGGTCAGGGGCCTTGGGTGCAAAGCTGGGGCTGAGGGGTGGGAACCTCATAGCTGGCATTCAGACCCACACCTGGGCAGAGGTGTAGCTAGGGAAACAGAAGCTGGTGAGGGGTCCCTGTTGGAAGTTGAGTTCCAGAGCTAGGACTAGGACTCGTCTGTGCTTCTGGAGGTTCACAGGGCAGTGTTGAGTGCTTACAACCATGATGACTTTGATATGACGATGATTTCCCTGTGACAACATGGGCTTTGTCTTTGTGGACAGGTCTGAACAGACCCACGGGGCACACAGAATAGACAGCCAAGACAGACTTGGAGAAGAACACAGGTCAAGTCCTTCTTGGACAGCTAGAGGCTGCCTTCCAATGTGCAGACAAGTAGATCAACATGCGGCCAAGTGGGAAATCATCTGTGAGGGCTTAGACTGTCTCTGAGAACTGAAGGCTCTGCCTGCGGCCAAAACTTCATTGTTGACAGCAAATACACTGTAGTTCCAGAGTTGGCCTTTGCTTGTTTTTCTTGTTTCTGATATTCTCAGGGTCATCTGTCACAGGAGACAGCAAACTTAGCCTTGCTTGGCTTTGGAAATAACCTTTCATTTGTCAATCACTCCTGCTGTATTGTGGGCTTGGAGATGGAGGGATTGATATATAATGGCCTCTGCCACAGTACGGGACAGTAAAGAGGGACTCTGGCTCCCTGGCAGAAGAGGCGCCCTGGCTGGACACAATGACATGGGCATGGTCATTTGCCACTAGCAGGCCTGACCACAGCATTCCCGTGGAAGGAGCATGGCTGATGCCTCCAGGTACCACCTTGGAGCCAGAGCTGTGGATTTTGGATGCAACTTCAGTGGCAGCTGATTGTATGAGCCAAAGATCTCACCCTATTTCTGTTTGCTGGGGTTGTGAGTATGTGCGTGTACGTGTGCATGTGTATGTGTATGCGCTTGTTTGTGTGTCTGTATGTGTGTGTGTATGCACGCATGTGTATATCTGTGTGTATGTTGTGTGTCTTTTATCAATACATTATTGACTTTATTTGTGCTTAGTTATGTAGTCCAAAGTAAGAGGATGTGCTTCAAGATTAATCTCTCCTTTTTTTCTCTTTTTAGTAAAATATTGATTTTAAGAAAGTTATACGACCTGTTAATCTGCTAACCAAGTCAAGAAATGTACATTAAAAAAAAATCCCTATTCATATTGATATGTAAATGTGTAGGCAAGATTTGGAAAAAAGCTTCAACAGTTAAGGCTCCTACATATGGTTGTACTGGTTACGGACTATAAAGCTCACACAACTATACATAGCAGCCCTATGCCATACTCTTCACTGGGGCTCTCGCTTCAACCTCCTGTGCATACAGAAATGAACAGGCTGAGGAAGAGGCATGCATGAACAAGGCTGACTGTGTGGGACATCCAGTCCCACGCTCCACCAGGAAATAAAGTAGGTTTCATAGTGAAAAAGAAATCAGTGACATTTTAGTTCGATAAAAATTATTGCTGAAAGCCATTGAAATAATTTTCCATCGAGGAAAAAAAAAAAACAAATCCATTTCGTTAGATAGAAAAAGTGAGGAAGGGAAGCTTGAAGCTCAGTGTTCTTGGCAATCATTACATGAATCAGAGCTCAGCCCATTCTCTGCCCTCAATCTAACTCAGCCCTTTCCTGAATCCATTCAAAATGCAGAGTGTCGGTGGCTGACAAGCTGGAGTCAGCCACAAGTCTTCCCTGAGATGCATTTTCATATAGTTGCTGACAGGAGAGCTGGAACTAGTGAAATTCTTCCGTGCCTTGACATCGAAGACACGAAACCCTCTTCCCAACCAGATCATGTCAGACTCGGGGAGCGGCGGGGGTGGGGGTGGGGACACACACTTCCGTATAATGAATAATGCAGCAGGAGCCAGTTCTCAACCTAAATAGTTCTCATTTTCCAACAGCCTGTGATGAAATCCGTCTTTGTCTTTTGCTCCTGAAATGGTGCATATTGTTCCCAAATAATCACTGTTTGTTTTTTGAGATATTGTTTGTTTGCTCCTGTGAATAAACACCTCAGAGTGATTCTCATTAAGATCCCAATGAACAACAACAACAAAAAGATCCCAATGAACTAAGAGGCATAGGAGCTGCCTCCCTTGACCTCTGGTGGATTGGTTCCATTTTAAATGCAGTATGGGAAAATGTCTTCCATTAATCACAAAACACAGAATATACAAGTTTTTCTTTTCTTTTCTTTTCTTTTTAATTGCTCTAAAAAAAAATTGTCCTGGGTTGTTAGCCAAGATATTTGGTCACCCCCCAAATTTTCCCATGTCACAGCCCTCCCACCCCATTGAGTTTCAAGAATAAGAGATTCTAGTGAAGGCAGAGCAGGAAAATAGAGTTCCTCTCTGTGGGGTGAACAAGGACATCCCTTTAATCAGCTCCGAAGGCTAAGCAGCTTTCAGTTAGAATAACTTTCAAAAGCACAGTGTCTAATAGTAATCTGGAGGCCACTGACTGACACAAGAGACCTTCCAACTTACTGAGAAAGATTTTACCATAGGGCTAGAGGGATTTGCATTATCAAACTGAAAGTAAGAAAATCGCCTAATGGAGCCACTTGTCCTAGCCCCTTGGGACTCTGAGGAGGGCAGGCCACTTGAGATCAGGAGACCAGGACCATCCTCAGCAACATAACAATACCCTGTCTCATTAAAAAATGGGTCAGGGCTGGAGCGACAGCTCAGCAGTTAAGAGCACTGGCTGCTCTTCCAGAGGACCTAGGGTTCAATCCCCAGCAACTACATGGTAGCTCATATTCATCTGTAGTTCTAATTCCAACTGATCCAACTCCCTCTTCTGGCCTCTGAGGGCACTGCATGCACACAGCACACATACATATACGTAGGCAAACACTGAAGCACAAAATAAAAATAAATGCTTTTTAAAAACTAAAATTAAAAATAAGAAACAACAGCAAATCATATGTGTCATGTGAGCATGAGGTTGGCTCTGGGAGTTTATTTAGTGAGGTTATTTCATGTTTTTCTTCATTAAAACTTATTTTCAGGGTTGTGGATCTAGCTCATTGATAGAGTGCTTACCTAGTGTGCTTTAGGCCTTAGGTTGAAGTCCCAGTACCACAGTGCAGAACACAGAGCAGCATGACCTACTTTATTCTCAGTATTTTTTCAAAGTAACAAGCATCTTGTTAAATGCTTACATCCCCTGTAAATCAGAATTTGGGCCTTTAGTTAGACTAGAAAGGCTAAATGTCTCTTTCTTTCTTTCTTTCTTTCTTTCTTTCTTTCTTTCTTTCTTTCTTCCTTTCTGAAAGCAAAAGCCCTAAAGTGTGATGGAAGAACCTGTAAACATGGACATCTGAACTTCTGTGACGTAGTAACTTAGTAGACACTTCTATCAGAATCACTTGGGAATTAGCTAGAACACTCAGGGATGAGAGGCACCAGACAAGGTTTCTCTTGGAAATGCAACTGGTATTTGGTGTGTTTATTTCTTCATCTTATAGAATATCTTTTGGTATTTTAAAAAGAACTAGTCTGAGTGGAGAGAGTTAAGTTAACCCACAATGACTGGTAACTGTTGAGTAGCTGCACAGCTTAGACATTGCCTACAGTGATAGTCAATGACCAACAGGCTCCCTTCTCTGGGAACATGGGGACTGTTGGAGTAACAGGAAGTGGACAAGAGGTTTGTTTGCTTCTAATCAGAAACAATACTATTTAAGACTAAAGCCCTGCTTAAGCATATACGTAAGTATACTGACTCTTTGGAGGATATGCAGTCATTATTGTTGAGTGTAGGGGGCTGCAGGGATAACCCAGTAGGTTAAATAATTCCAGCACTTGGGGGAGCTGACACAGGAGGATGCCTGGAGCTTAGTAGCCAGCCAGCCTGGCAGAATCCAGGAGTCCCAGGTTTAATGACACACATTTCAAAGAATTAAGTGGAAGGCCAGCCAGGTCTACAAAGAGTTCCAGACCAGCCAGGGCTACCCAGTGAGACCTTGTCTCAAATAAAATGAGATGAAATGGTCAATAGTAAATAGGTAGGAAAGGCTTTAAGTTGTCATTAGTAACCTTAGCAACTAAGGAAGAAACCTGGTATCAATCGCTGACCTCTACACACATGCAGGTACATGCATGCAAACAAATACACATCATGGAAGACACACACAGGAATGATGAGATTTTTCTGCCTGAAAAATCTCTGCCTGATACTGAGTTGGACACATTCCCCACACTATCTCACCCGACCTAAAGCGTGTTTCACTCCAGCCTGAATGTACATTAATTTGCTTTAATTATCCCCACACTGCTAAGTTTCACTGTTTAAAAGAGGTTTGTAATTTCGGTCTGTGTTTTGATGGTTTGCAATTGCTTCTAGTGCATGGCCTGGAAGCTATGCTTCATTCTCTGGATTGTTAAGATGACTTGCACAGAGCACATTTTACATTCTTGGTCCAGAGAAATGGGGGTGCATAAAAGTAGGCTTGACCTTAGAAATTTAAATTCAGGCAAGCTTAATGAAATTGACAGAAGTTAAAATTATTTGTGACATCTATATGAGATCTTTTACAGTCATTGTCAGTACATGAGACTTAATCAGCTTTAATTTGTATTTCCTTACTTTTAATTTTTTCTTTATGTATTTGTTCATTTATTTAAAGACAGAATCTCACTATACAGTAGTCCTGATTGGCCTGGAATTCTCTATGTAGGTCTGGCTGGCCTCACACTCATAGAAATTAACCTGCCTCTGCCTCTTAAGTGCTGGGATCAAAAGTGGGTGCCACCATATCTAGTCTGTGTGTTTTTAACTTTTAATTTATTAATATTATTTTATTTTCTGTGTATGGGTGTTTTGCTTGCATGTATATCTGTGCATCATGTGTGTGACTGGTGCCTACACATGATGGCCATAAGAAGGTGTCAGATTCCCTAGAACATGGATGTCTGTGAGTCACCCAGCGGGTGCTGGGAATCGAACCTGGGTTCTCTGGAAGAGCGACAGGTACTCTTAACTACAGAAGTATCTCCCTAGATCCTGACTTGTATTGTTATTAATCTACATAAATAATTTTTAATAAGTCAAATTGGGTCCTTGAATGAAACTTTATTTTCCAGTACAAGGAAGAAACCCAAGACTCCATGATTGTTAAGTGACTCTCCTTCAGTCCCAGTCCTGAGCCCCATTTAAAGTTTAGTCCGTCTGTCTATCTATCATCTATCTATCATCAGTTGTCATCTATCATCTACCTATCATCTATCTATCTATCTATCTATCTATCATCTATCTATCTATCTATCTATCATTTATCGTCTATCATATATCATCTAATCATATACCTATCATATATCATATATAATATATCATATATCATATACATATATCATATACCTATATCATATGTCATATAAATCATATATCATATGCATATATCATATATCATATACCTATCTATCATATATCATCTATCTACCTACCTATCTATCATCTATCTATCTATCTATCTATCTATCTATCTATCTATCTATCATCTATTTATCTATCATCATTTATCATCCATCATCTACCTATCATCTATCTACCTATCTATCATCTATTTATCATCTACCTATCTATCTATTTATCACCTATCCATCTATTTACCTATCTTTGTGTGTGTGAACTTATTTATGTGCACATATGCATGCCATAGAGTGCATGTGGAAGTCAGAGGATGACTTACAGGAGTCAATTCTCTTTTTTTGTCATGTGAGTTCTAGAAATCAAACTCAGGTCAACAGGCTTGGAGGCAGCAATCCTTTACTTACTGAGCCATCTCATCAGTCCCTTAAGCTCCATTTTATTTTTTACATTATCTATCTTTTTCACTCTGGTTCATCATCCTAAGTTCTTGTGTACTTACAGTTTGTGAATCGTCTTGAATTCACTTTACCAGTGCTCGCAAATTAATTATTGTTTAAATGCGACTTCATTGTTAACTAGTTCGCAGTTAATATTCACCATCCATCAATCATTATCAGACATTCTTTGAAGCCATCAGTTGAAGAGCCACTCTTTAGTGAGAGCCACTGACTCAACCCAATGTCACCACACAGCATTTGAGAGGAGAACTGGGTCACATGTAACCATTTGGTTAGGAAAAGCCCTTCGTAAAATATTTGATAGGTGACTGTCCAACCTACCTCTTACCTCCTGGGCTCGGCTCACGGGATCTGTCAGCTGCTCCAAGCACTAAGAATTCTCCTCATAATGTGCTGAAGTGTGCCCCAAGGCACACTCCTACCTTCCTTCCAACACTAAGCACTCATGGAGCTTGGAAGAAATCTCAGTGGTGTTTGCTTGCACCTTGTCTTCATTCTTGCAGTAGAATGACTCCACCATCCTGAAGTCTCATGGCTTCCTGCTCAGCTCATGCTGTAGTGTGTCAACACAGAAGAGGACAGTAAGGCCCTCAGCATCTTTGGTCTAGACACAACTAAGACACCCATCTGTTTGTCTGTCAGTCAGTCTGTCTGTCTGTCTGTCTGTCTGTCTGTCTGTCTATCTGCCTGCCTGCCTGCCTACCTACCTATCACTCCTCTAAACAATTTACTTCATACTAAGGCTCACATAGACACTGGAGTTTGGGCAAATTACAAGGTTTTGTTAATCTTTACTGAGTTCCTTCTATACCAAAGGCAGATAAAATATTGGGGCCAGTGAGACAGTTCACTGCATAAAAGTATGTACCACCAAAGCTGGCCATCTGAGTTTGATTCCTGGAACCCATATGGTAGAAAGAGAGAATGGATTGCTGTAAGTTGTCCTCTGACCTCGTGTGTACTTCTGGTGTAAGTTCAGCTGTGTTTTGAAACCAGCTTGATAAGTCCTTTATTAAGTAGCTCCCAAGAGGCTTCCCTGGCCAGATAATGGGGAACCTTCCTTCTCTCAGAGCCCACAGCTGGAGCCTACAGCTGGGAACCTCCCTATAATTTGTTGTAAGGAGCTTTGTCAGACACTAGATTGTTAAGAGTGCCCCGAACTTTGCCTTTGGACCACTTCTTTTTTGCCTTGCCCAGAGATATATTGACTGGATCGTTCTCTTTCTTGGCTGATTTCTGGTTTTGTAAGACAGGGTTTTGCTATGTACCCCTAGCTGTCCTCAAACTCACTCTGTAGGATAGGCTGGCTTCAAACTCAGAAATTTGCCTGCCTCTGCCTCCTGAGTTCTGGAATTAAAGGCATGAACCACCAGGCAGGATGGCATTGCTCAGAGAAGCAACAACCTCTGCAGCCTTGTTAATATGTCAGTTTAAAAAAATCTCTTGTTTTTTGAGACAGGGTCTCCTTACGTAGCTCAGGCTAGCCTTGAACGTGTGATCCTCCTTCTGTTTCCTGAATGTTGATATTACAAGCATCATTACCATGCTTTGCCTCTTATTCCTCCAAGTGGTTTCACAGTAGGTGTGACTAAGCCAATGTTGTATTCAGGGAATTAACTTCCTAAATATAAAACCAAGTTTCATATTTATCCAATAAATTTTTAAAGTTTGGCCTATTTTTGATGTTATTTCAAATTTTAGTTCTGGCACATTATAAATTTTGTTCTTGTGTTTTTATTGGGCAAAATATTTATTTAATACCTAAAGTCACTTTTGAAGACTACTATTTCTGCAGAATAATAGCTTTTAGCTTCTTTTAGAGCCACATAGATTTTGAGAGTTCAATGTAAGACATGACCTTTCTCTGTGGGAAAGATGTAATGCAAACATCCCATGCAATTTTGAACACAATCTCATTCAGCAATGCATCAATACATCTAAAATATAGTGGATCCCTCAGATTAATAGGCCATTGCTAGAGAAGTTGTACCACTCCATTGCAAAATTTGCTGAAAGAGTTATGGGGCTGTTGAGCATGGTTCCCTCTTCTGTGTAACTTCTGAAAACTTGGAAAGGTGAGAGCACCTTTTGCATTATAAAAGTAGTCTTTGGAGGAATAACTACTCTTGTGTCCCATACCAGCGAAAGTTTATTTTAAAAATGTTTTAGTGTAGTAAAAGGTAAAATTAGCTATCAGTCATGATTAGGACATAAAATGGCTTCAAAGGCCATATGTTGATGGTCCCAAGCTGTTGGTGGTCTGGAGAGGTGACTGGGTCATGAGGGTGCTCGTTCAACAAATTAATCCTCTATTGACTCCATAACCTGGTGGTTCTCAGCCTTTTTAACGCTGTGACCCTTTAGTAACGTTCCCACATTGTGATGACCCCCAACCACGGAATTAATTTTGATGCTACGTCATAACTGTACTTTTGCTACTGTTATGAATTGTAATATAAATATCTGATATGTGACCCCTGTGAAAGGGTTGTTCAACACCCAAAAGGGTCACAACCCATACGTTGATAAACACTGCCGTAGCCAAATGGGCTATTCGGAGAATGGGTCTGTTTAGAGGAAGTGAAGAGAACGGCATTCTTCTATTGTGTTTTCCCTCCACAGTGCCTCAGCCTTGCCAAAAGCCAGAGCCATGGAGCTAGCCTGCCACGTACTGCACTCTCTGAAATCCTGAACCGAAACTGTCATCTCCTGTGTGCTCATCACAGCAATGGGAAAGGTGACTGGCAAACATTACCTTAATCATTCTTAACACCCATCTCCACACTGTGCATTATGTAAGTCCACAATTTGTACAGCCAGCCTTCAGAATTCTTCTTGTCTTGCAGAAGTAAAACTCTATACTCACCAGGTGGTAACTTTCCATTTACATCCTGTCTTAGTTAGGGTTTCTATTCCTGCACAAACATCATGACCACGAAGCAAGTTGGGGAGGAAAGGGTTTATTTAGCTTACTTCCACATTGCTGTTCATCACCAAGGAAGTCAGGACTGGAACTCAAGCAGGTCAGGAAGCAGGAGCTGATGCAGAGGCCATGGAGAGATGTTCCTTGCTGGCATGCTTCTCCTGGCTTGCTCAGCCTGCTCTCTTATAGAACTCAAGACTTCCAGCCCAGGGATGGCACCACCCACAAGGGGTCCTACCCCCTTGAACACTAATTGAGAAAGTGCCCCACAGCTGGATCTCATGGAGGCACTTCCCCAACTGAAACTCCCTTCTCTGTGATAACTGCAGCCTGTGTCAAAGTTGACACACAAAACCAGCCAATACACATCCCTTTGGCAGCCCTTGCTTTTTTTTTTTTTTTTTTTTTTGGTCTATTTGAATTTAAGGACTCTAGACACTTCATGTAAATGGAAGCTTACAGCATCAGCTTCTATGACTGGCTTATTACCTCGAGGTTCACCTATGTGGTAGTGTGGGGCAGTGGATTGTGCAGGAAACTTGGTAAGGTTGATAGGTTTGGAAACCCCAGTCACTACCCACCTGAGGATGGTAGAAGTTTCTTTATTCCTGACCAGATTCCTGGCCTGGAACATGTGACCACAGCTCCCCAAATAAAGAACGAGATGAGTGGTCACATAGTACAGACCAGAGTTCTCCATGCTAGTGAGGTATCTAGAGGCCCTAAGGGTTTAGCCAATAAGCTTCCCTTCCCAGATATTCCTTCCTGCAAAGGGTATTTAACCTCCAGTCCACCCTGAGGAAGTTGTATGCACTCACTTTCCACAATGAACAATCAATAAATGGTATGGACAAGCATGGACTGTCTATCTCATCAAGAACCACATTGAGGGGGGGGCACGTAGAGGAAGCTTTCATCTATAGAGCTGTGCCTTCTAAGTCTCCCACAGAGGAGCATAATTGACACTAAGTAAGCTGGAGGTCCCCTTTCCCTGGGCCCTGGGCTCATGCTCATAGGCCCACGAGCCCTCTCTGTTCCTCATTCCTCCTGGAGACTTCCAGAGGCATCTGGATGCCTGGGTCAGGGAACCTCAGCTTCAGCCTCAGCCTATGCCATTTCTCACTCAGGCTGAGGCCCCCATCCTAGGTTGTATTCTCCCACCCTCTGAGCAGTTGTGTTCGAGCCCATCACCCGATGGCAATGGTGGTCGGGTAAATACAGACTAGTGTTCAGTGCTTGGTCTGCCTGACTGGTTCCCATACCCCTGCAGCAAGGCAGACCAGATCCATATTGTAGCATGTCAGAATTTCCTTTAAGGTTGAATAATGTTCTACTGCATGCTTTAATCTTTGTTTATCCGTCCACCTGCTGCTGGATACTTAATTTACTGAATTCTGCTGCTATAAGTATGAGGGTGAAGAATGTGAGCTTATTCTAAATCTCTTGGAAGAAATTTGACGGTGTTGATAAAAATCACTACAGGTTAGTGAGTGGTGAAAAGGGGGTCATAAAAGCAAAGATAGCTATAAGTAAATATTTACAAGCAGAAAAATTAAAACCCATTTATTAGAGCACAGAGGTTTAGAATTAGATTGGAAAAAAAATCAACACTCAAGATTTTCAGGAAAGCTATGTTTTCTAGCTTTGCCATCAAATTGGGGTAGTAATGCTGTCATTCTGAGTACATAGGAACTAAAAAGGAACACTCTAATTTAGAACTTTGGTGTGTGCCCAGATTTTGATCTTTAATCCTTATAAACATTAGAAGTACCTAGTGTCATGTCCTGGGGTAGAGAGAAAAAAGTAGGTTTGAAGCAACTTAATGTTTTTAGAAAGTATGTCAGGGTGATGTGACACAGCAAAGAAGCAAACTTAAAGGCAGGTCTGGTCAAATTATATTGTCAATATCTATCTGTCTGTCTGTCTGTCTGTCTATCTATCTATCTATCACTTTCTGTATAATTCTAGATAGTTGAAATCAGTTACATCTATGACAATCCATGAGTCTGTTAGAATCTACACAAAAATTTAAAACTACAGTGTAGAATTTTTTTTATTGCAATCACAGTGCTAAATATAGTTAGTACAAAAGAACATGCATAATTTCTAGCATATTTTAATAAACAATTGACCTTCATAGTGTCTGTTTCTTGTATTAAATACACAATTACAGATTTATTGATTCCAAGGCATCTGTTTACTCATTTGTTTTTACATTTTAACATCTCTGAAACTGAGGTACAACTTCTATACTGATGACAATATCCATATTGTCATCCTTGGTTTGGTTTTTGAGATGAGGCCTCTGTTGCCCAGGCTTGTCTTGAACTCTTCCTTATACTCCCAAGGAGTTAAGAATACAAGTGTGGGCCACCGAGCCCAGCCTGAGGGCCTTTTCATTGCAGTTGGCGGAGAGTTGGTTTTTCATACTTGAAACCAGCTGTCTACAATCTTCTCACTTGAGCTGGGAGGATGTGCATTGTTGGTGTTTTCCATGTTGAGTTTAACCACTATTTGAAATTTTAAGGGATTGCATGTACAGGCAGGCAACAAAACAGGACAATGGATATGTAGATGATATTAATAAAGGAAATTGCTATCTTCAGAGAAATGTAATGTATTTCCATAGTTTCTTTCAATGAAGCAACCAAGAGCCTTATGGGATCTAAGGTAGGAGTCAAGGGCTTACCTTAGAGCTTATTACTGACATATGCATGAAAGGATTCTTAATATACAATAAGTAACAGAGCTGAAGGCAGAGAAAATGATCAAATCCACCACAATAGATAAAGCCACTCAGAACAATAAGAAGCAAGTGTAGCTGACTCTTAAGTTATGAAATCTGTCACAGCCTAAGTAGGTTTTTCTTTTCCTTTCTTTAGAGGTATACAAAATAATGAAGCAGATAATAACCAACAGGATCTTATGTTGGGTGAGGTATGACATGTAATTTTCTGAATTTGATTAAGAAAGGCAAGTCACAGTCATATTGAAATGAAAAAGTAAGAAGTCTCCTGGGGACAGTGGTGAGATGATGGCTTGGCCAAATACTCTAACGAGGGAGGCTGGTAGCACAGTCTCTGTCTTTTGTCACCATGGAGATGAAACTTTTAACAGCCTGTTGCTTCTAGAGCCTCATACTGCTTACATAAGTCCCCGAAGTACTAGAACACCACACAATATTTACCAGGAATACGACACTGCTTTATGTAATGCTGAACAAGCAAACCCAAAGGAACACATCGTTTCAGAAAAAGGGATTGGTTCCCAAGAAACAATGTGGGCATAATAGCCCACCTGACCTCACAGGTGTGAGGTATACAGGTGGAAGATAAAGGTGAAAAGGCATTCAATGTATCATTGCAGAACTGCCAGTTTAAACAACAAACATCAGGACACACTTATCAATGCCACAGTTCAAAAATACCAACAGCACCAAGTGTTGATGAGGGTGTGGAGCAACTGGAACTTCAGCCTTTTAGCTGAAGATCTGAGTTTGTGCCTCTAGAACCCAAGCATAGTGTTACACACTTGCAATTCCAGCACTGGCAGAGACAGGTGACTCTGTGGGGCTTCCTGGGCAGCCAGTCTAGACAACTTGGTGAATTCTAGGTCATCAAACGGCCAAGATGGACTGTGCCCCTCCATCACCTGGAGTTGACCTCTGGCCTCCACATGCACATGCATATACATGCATATGCATATACATGCACACACACATGTGTACACAGACACACACACACACACACACACACACACACACGCAAGATAGTTCAGCAGTTTCTCACAAAATTAAATGTACTCTTATCATAAAATTTAACAATTCCAATCTTTAGTATATCCAAATGAACTGACCCTCAGAACTCTGCATATGGATGTTTTTAGCAAGTTTATTTATGATTATAAAAACCTAGACACATGGGGTCGAAGAGATGGCTAAACTCTTAGGAGCATTGGTTGCTCTTTAGGGCATAGGACTTCAATTTCCAGCACACACATAGTGGCTCACAACCATCCATAACTCTAGTCCCAGGGACTCCAATCCCCTCTTCTGGCCTCCACCAGCATTGCACACACATGGTGCACAGTTATACATGCAGGAAAAACATCGATACACATAATTTAAAAAAAAACTAAAAAAATATTAAAGATAAAAGACTGTATCATATCCAGACAAATATACATAATTTAAAAAAACTAAAAAAAAATTAAAGATAAAAAACTGTATCACATCCAGACAATGGGATTGGAGGCAATGCTAAAAACAAAGGAGTTGTCAAGTCATGAGAAAACATGTGGGAAACTTAAAATACATTATGACAGGAAAGAAGTCAAATGGAAAAAAAAATACTTTGGGTTGAATGGTTCTAGCTACATGCAAAACTATGAGAAGAAACAAAGGAACCCAGAAGAAACAAACAAGAAAACCCAGACCATTAAGTAAGAAGTGGAGAACAGGAAAACACAGAAGGTTGGGGTGGGGGGTCAGAGAATCTGATGCTTTCAAGGTCACCACGTACAACCTAGGTGATATACTAGCAGGAGGTGCCTCCTGTTGTAGGCTAGGGACTTTGGATGAACAGGATTTGACAAAAGTCAAGTGTGACAAGGGTGCCACCCTGGTGGTGAGTGGCCAGGGCAGGTTATGCATCTGTGGGTGTCAGAGGGTAGACTGTAACCTCTGCTCAGTTCTTTGTGAATCCCAAGTTACTCTGGGGAAGAAAGGTGATTTAAAAGGGGCTGAGAAGGGTTGAGTCTGCAGGCAGAAGGTGAGTCACCACCAAGGATGTAAGTACAACTTGATTCAGCTGACAGCCCTGACCAAAGATCCTCCTTTCTTCCTCTTTCTTTCTTTCCTTCCTTCCTTCCTTCCTTCCTTCCTTCCTTCCTTCCTTCCTTCCTTCCTTCCTTCCAACTTTTGGAACTGGTAAAATTACTGAAATTGTGGAAAAATAAAAAAAAATAGCATTATTAAAACCTTTAGAAATAAAGAATAAATATAGAGAGAACATTTTGTCATGAGCTGAACTCATGCTGTTGTTATTTTTAGGTAGTAAGTTTAGGTTTTATTATTACTGCTGTTTAAGGCATTTGAAATATCATAAACAGTCCTTCACTCTAAATTTATAATTCAAGGCCTGGAGAGATGGTTCAAGGGCTAAAAAAGCTTACTGCTCTTGCAAAGGACCCAAGTTTGTCCCAAGCACCCACGTAAGGCAGTTCATAACTGCCTGAAATTCCAGCTCTAAAGGTGATATGATGCCTCTAGCCTTAACAGATACCTACACTCTCGTGTATATACACACACTCATACACACTCACACACACTCACAAACACACTTAGACACTCTCACACATATAATAGAAAAAAATTTAAATTTACAATGAAATGCTGTCATTGAAGGGATTTTAATTAAGTTTAGAATCAGAGTTAAAATGCTCACAGAGACTGACCTTCTAAGTTTATGAGCCTTGCAGCCTTAGTTACATGATAGAGAACTCCCCTCCAAGCTCCATGGCCATCTCGTCAAGAAACTTCCCACGGTAGAAATGAACACTGGTAAAGACGTACATATTTCTAGGACAACACAATCAACTTAGAATTTTCTAAAGGAGATCGCTAAAATGTGGTCAACAGTCTAGCTAGAAGGACATCATCTTGATGTTGCTAAAAATGGAAACTACCTAAATGTTCAAACACCCAGACATCTAGTACCTGCAAACATCCCACTATCAACCTCTCTCTCCCCATCCCCTCCCCCTCCTAACCCTCCCACCCTGTGTGTGTATGTGTGTGTATGACTGTGTGTGTGTGTGTGTGTGTGTGTGTGTGTGTGTGTGTAGGTCAGACTCTCTGTACCTGGAGACTCCTGGTTCAGCTAGGTTTGCTGGCTAGAGACTCCAGGAATCCTTTGGTTTCTGCTTCCCAGCTCATAGGCATGTGCCACTATTCCTAAATTTCATATAGGTGCTGGAGATCCAAACTCAGGTATACAATGGTGAGCTACAAGCACTTTGCCAACTGAGTCATCTCTCCAGCCCCTGACACCCTGTCTATAGGGGAAGGTGTGAAGCATCAGTAACCTTTGCTGCAAGTAGGACAGCAAAATGACAGGATCCCTCCTCAGGAAACCTGGGAGTGCCTATCAACCCTACAAAGGCTGTGTGACTCAGCCTGGGAACGTATCTTAGCAATACACCTGCACTGGGAAGAGATGACATCTGCTAGTTTATTCTTTGCCCCTCAGTTCTTAAAAGCAGAACACACAGAGCTGTATGTCCTGGGAGAGAATGGGGAAGCTCCCACAATACTGACGATGCAGAAGCCAAGTGTGCTCGGGTTTTTAGAATGGAAGGTGCTGAGCAGAGAAAACAGCAGTTTCGTTTTTGTGTAAGAAAGCGAGGAAATCAGAGTGTGTATTTGCATTTGCTTTTATTTGCATAAGAAAATGCTGGAAAGATACACAAGAAACTAATAAAAGAGGTTGGCTCCGAGGACAGGGAAGGAGCCCGAGGCTTTGAAACATTTACCTTTCATGCTGTTTTAATTTTGAAACTGACAAATGCTTTTCCTATTCAGAAAGTGGAATTAAAAAGAAGATAATTGTTAAGGAAATACTTATGTATTTGTATCTAGAATACTAGATAGTGTCAAAAATGGAGGTGGTTGTGTTTAAATCTATAGAGGTATGTTAAAAAGCTATAATAGGCAGGAAAGGTACATAATAATATGAAGGATTCTTTTCATTTCTTTAGTAGAGTTTCTTAAAAGGACACTAATCTATTGTATTTACAAAAATATCCTTTCGTAAGTCCATCTGTTGAAGTCCTAACCTCTAGGATCTCTAAACACGACTACAATCAGAGATAGGATCTTTAAAAGAGGCCTCTATATTAAAATGAGGTCAGTACATGGGCCCTAATCCCACATGACAAGTGCTTCTGAGGAGGGGGAATTTAGAGATGTGCACAGAGGGAACACCGCATGATGACATAGGGGAGAGAGGACCACACTCAAGCAGAGAAGCAATCTCTCTGAAGAAAGCAATCCTGCCAGGCCTCAATTTTGGATGTGAAGCCTCCAGAACTGAGATAAGAGAAATTTCTGTTGTTGAAGCCACTTAGTCTGCTGGAGCACTATTGGTGCTGTAGGGAGCAGGCACACTATCCATCCACACCCTCTCTCAAAACACTCAGGAGTCTGGGCCCCTTGGAGATGTATGGGTATGTTCTCTTCATACCTTCTGCTAGCTATTATAACTAAGGGAGTCAAAATAGGGCATCAAGTCCTCATTTGCATCTATTTACATTTTCTTTATGTCAAAAGCTTATATTAGTGTGCTGGATCTGAATGCCATTATGCCACCATTAATCAGTGAACCAAAGAATTCTTCTGAGTCAAATAAAGCTGTGTTGAAAAGTGGCCAGTGAGATATGGATTCCAGTGCCCCAGCAAAGGAGCAAGAGAGTCTTAATGCCACCCACACTTTCATAGTCAATACTGTACTCTCCTGGGTGACTCTGGCCAGACTTCCCATTGTTCCCCAAACCCCAAGCCTGACTCTTCCTGCTTTGGCCTTCTAGCTTGTTCTCCCTGTGACCATGCTTAGGTAATGTTCTAGGATTGTCTTAAAAACGAGACCCATATTCAGAGTGGACAACATCTACCCTGTGTAGACAACGGGAAACCAAACAGCTAGCTAGCCTTAAAGCCCAGGGATACAAACTCTGCAGCTTTTTCCACATTCTGTTTTATCTTTGCATCTATGCAATGGAAAAACTTTAACCTGGACCACTTTACCGGGCAGAACTTTATGGCTTTTTAGTTGGGGGCAAGGTCAGCTCATTAAGCATGCCCTAAAACATTAAGAGAGAAGCAAGGAACAGCAGAGAGAAAGGACCAGTTACCTGGGAGTCTGGGAGAGCAGCAGTTGGACCCCTCAGGAAGGACAGCAGCCAGCCCAGAAGGCAGTTCTTCACGTACAGCTACTTCATCTCCTAGAAACTTTGCTATGACATCCTTTGGTGCATGGAAATCTCCCTTCAGGTTGATTTCCCAACTTCTTGTCCCCTGTCACATTCCTGGAAATGAAAAAGTTCTTTGAGAGAGACAGCTCTACAGTTCAGAGAACTTGAGTTCTGTTCTGCCAGGTTGCCGATACACACACACACACACACACACACACACACAAACACGCATACATTTACATTGTTGGAGCCTTTCGTGTGTGTGTGGGGGGGGGACAAGTTGTAGCTGTTGTCTTAATACAAGCATCATTTTAATACTTGATCTGATTGGTTCACTCTCTAGAACAGGTTTTACCTATAGGAAGGTTTCCGTCATGAATTATTTGAAATATTTTGTCAGGGCCAATAGTCTCTCTTCCATTTCTTGCACAACTAGGATCATCAATATAGCAGTGTGGCTTCCCTGTACTTCCACGCACCAGAAATACACTATAGAAAGGATTTGGAGGTGTTCACCCTTTCCATGATAGTTTCTCTGGACCACTCTCAGTTCAGTAGTCGGCATTATCAGTCCATCCAGAGATACCAATTTAAATGGTGCTGTCTCTTCTTTCCCTTGCTGATTAAAGACCAACAAGCTTCACCAGTGTGAAACTCTGGAATTCAGTTAGCCTCTTGTTAACTGAAGCTCTCGCTCTCCACAAAAGGCCATATCTACACGAAACGGTCTTAACAACTGACTGAATAGTTTAATAACTGTGGACAATAGAGATCATAGCATACTTATCCTGGGCTAGCTTCATTTGTTGTCTGCTTTTGGGTTTGACCTATGCTTGTGACTACGAGGTAAATACTTTGAGAATGTAGAAACTGAACCCCAGCTTCTACCAGCTCAGAACTTAAGCATGTTCCTAGATGGCCCTGAAAGCCTATATCAGATGTCTGCTTTGCACTCGCTAACCTCTCTGCCTGTTTCCACAGATATATTTAAAAAGTGCCTTTATTTATAACTTTCTTTGTTCTGTTACTCTGGCCATTATCAGTTTAGAATATGGTTTTATAGGTGACCTAAGTTTGTGTTCTTGGCTATGGATGCCCAGGTTTGGCTCTGGAAGAGACAGTCTACTGAGGAGAGAGCCTGTGCCTGTATGTGTGTATGTACGTATGTGTGTGTGTGTCAGTGTGTATGTATGGACAGGAAAGAAGTATTCCTGTCTCTCTGCTCCCAATCCCTGCTCTGGCTCCTACTGCTGTTGTGACACGTGAAGCTGACACTCCTAAACTCCCCAACTTCTCTTCTGTTGGAGTTATCTTCCTATCTGGAAATGAGTTCTTCCTGTTGGATCTCACTGAATATATCTCATCTAGGTAAACAAGCATTTCCCGCTAAGGGCAGAAGGATCCTTCCTGCTACCCTTCCTGAATCATCGTGAGTGTGGTGTGAGGGACAAAGATTGAACATGCAGGGATTTCAATTCCAGCACCAATCCCTGGACGACCGGCTGTTGTGTCCTTGGAAAAGTAATTTCAGTCCTTTCTACTTCACCCTGTAGTTTCCTAACTGTAAGAAATATCATAAATCCATTTCGTCTTCATCATTTCTTACCATCAAAGAACATTTATCAAATGGCTTCCCGGTGACAGCAGCTTGCAGGGTAGGGTAGAGAGCAGAGGCTCCTGTTCAGCAGGGACCTCACACAGGACCCTGAGCTTCATGTAATTACTCAGAGTGCTGCGGCTCTGTGGGAGACATCCGCAATAGGAAGCTTTATGGGGAAAAGCTAAATTTATTAAATATCTTTTAAAGCCCAACCTTTATCCTAGTGGTATAGCTAATACACTTACTTTTTTGGTGTAAAACTGTCATTTGTTTTATGAAAGTATGGCTATAGCAGATGATATTTTATAAAATTATCCTTTTCACCAAAATGAAAAAAAGTTTTTTGCTCCTTTAAAACAACATTTTTTTTTTCTTCTTGAAAGGTCTTGCTAGTGCGGGCTGGAGAAACAGGTTAGTCGGTGAAGTGCTTGCCATGTGATTCTGAGAAAGTGAGTTTGGACTCCCAAATCGAGTGTGAAAACCCAGAAAGGTTGGCGTGTGCTTAAAAATCCCAGACCTGATGCTATCGTCCAGGTGGATGCTGGGAGCTTTCTGGCTCACCATCTCACTGAATCCATGAGCTCCAGGTTCAGCGAGAGACCCTGTCATGAAAAATAGGGTGGAGAGCTATTGAGGAAGGCATCCACATTCCACATTGACCTCAGTAAGAACCGTTCCCCCATGGATTCTGTTTCAGCTCCTGCCTTCAGCTGCTGCCCTGAATTCCTTTAGGGATAAATTGTGTGATGTGAAGGTGTAAGTGAAATAAACCCTTTATTCCCCAAGTTGCTTTTGGTCACGGCATTGTTTTATATCAGTAATAGAAGTCGTAACTAAACACACACACACACACACATACACACACACACAAAGATTGCACACGGCACATCTCACTGTGACTATATGAGGGCTTTGCTGATGAGCTAATTCAAGTTCAAGCTGAATCTCCCATCTAGATGTCATCTTCCTTTTGTGACTCTTCAGGAAGTAGTTGTAGAAAATTCTGAGCTGGTGGTCTTTAGACAAGGTAGGTCCTTACGTTTGCCCTGACTACTCCTGTCCATGTGCTTTGGGTTGGTTACTCACTCCCTCTGCACCTCAGCTTCCTTTTTCTGTAGAATGGGTTTCAGTAAGGTCTACTAATTATTCGCCTTTTCTCCTAGTGGGATAGCTAAGAATGACATGTCTGCTTGAGTGGTCCTCTGCATCCACTCTCTGTTCTCCAGGTTCTGGTTGTATACAGCGCCAGAGCCCTGTCACTGTCCCCACTGTCTGAACACAGGGAAATCCATCAGAAAGCTAACTGGCATAATCAGAAGCTGTGTTTACAGCGGTGAAGAACCCAGACAGCTATCCCTCCCTCTCAGGTGCAGGCACACAGAGGAACAAGCATTCTTCTAGCCACTTTCTAGGAATGGGAACTGATCACAAGAATACTCAACTCACCACATAGTGAGTTTCCGGTTACCCTGGGCTACATGCCTAGGGGAACACCGCCTCCAAACAAGAACAATCAACTTATATGTACTAGATTGGAGTGCTCCAGAGAGACAGAACCAATGGACTCTGTACACAGACACAAGGGAGGTATCTATTTGGAGAAATTGGGTGATGAAATTTGAGTAGCTGACGAGGACTCCTAAGGCAGGTGATCTCAGGATGCTCGTAGCAGGCTCAATCAGAAGCCAACGGATAACTTATAGCACATGCAAGACCAAAAGCCTGAGAACCCAGGGAAAAGGTTAATGTCATAAGTCCTGAGTCCAAAAGGCCAGAAAAACCTGGGGTTCTAATCTAAGAGATTATAGCAGCCTTTGGGCAAGGGGGGACATTGTGGAGGGTGGATGCCAAGTTGCCTCTGTATTTATTCTCTAGCCCTTTGGGCAGCTGATGGAACGGCATCTGCCCACTCTGAGGGCTAGTTATCTCTACATACCCCCCCCCCACACACACACACATATGACCAACCTCTGGAAACATGCTTACAGACTTCCTGGTTCTTTATTCAGGTTTCTAGGTGATCCTAATCTAGTTAACTCGACATCTGAAGCTAACCATCACAGGCATTCTCCCCTTTTGTAGAACCAGCCAACACAGGTGCAAGAGCTCCCTGCGTGGCAGAGGGGGGTGTTTTCTGCCTCGTGGATTAACCTTTCTTTGAGGGAGATCAGCCATGGGGTGAAGCTACTCTAGCAGCCCCAGGAGGCACCAACTTGTCAATCATGTCAGCAGGGCACTTTAGAGGTGGGACATTGAGACTCTATGACCAATCACAGAACTGATTAATAAGCTAGTCAAACTCTGTCACCTAGAAAACAATGTAGATTGCCATTACTGGCATTTGAAGTCCTTCAATTGGGAGGGAGGTTTATGACTGTGACTTGGAATTTTATTACTTGGAAGAAACTTTTTTTAAAAAAAAATTTTAACATAAAGGATTTATTTTGGTTCATGGTTTCACAGGTTGTAGCCCATGGGTAGCTGGCTCTGTTGTCCATGGACTGTGTTGAGACAGCACACCACCATGTACATTTATAGCAGAGCGAAGTTGCCCATTTCATGCTGGCCCCCAAATTATGAAGTCATCAGTGGGTTAGCCCACTGAGCAGATCAGAGCCCTCATGATCCAATCACATTGCAACGGTTACATCCACCATCTGGGGACCAAGCCTTCAATAAACGCCTCTTGTAGGGTGGGGATTACCTCACATCCAACTGATAACAGGGTCAGAACTAGGGAAGCCTAAGTGTGAAGTCCCTGGATCCACTACTCAGTAATACACTGCTTCACTAACGCACATGGCCAGAGCATCTCAGCAATGCCACCTGGCTCCTCACCTGAACTTCGGATAGAGTATCCATGTGTAGGTTCTTCTTAAGTACTTGTGCCTCAGGGGTCGAGTGCTTGTGTGGCCTTCTTCAGACCTTAGCTTATCCTCTAATGCTACAGACTGTTTCAAAACACCCAGTGCTCCATTGCCTAACAACCAAACATCAATTCAGTGCACTTCACAATCCAATCCAATCTCAACTCTTAAGTGTCCTTGACCCTCCGCCCCTTTTTTTGTGGCTGAGACATTATATCACTCAATTCCAGCTAGGATGCAGGATGCTAGGAGGATGGGCTGCTGCTAGGAGACATTTGTGGTCTCCCAGTTACAGAGGCTGCTATCGCAACATCAACACTAAGCCCTGTGATTTGCAGATAAACTGCCTTCTCATATGTCCTCACATGACCTTTCCTCTGTGAACTTGGGGAGAGATTGAGATTGATTGGCCTCTGCCCTTTTTCTTCTTCCCAGGACATTAATCCTGCCAGACTAGGGCTCTGGGCTTACAGGACCATTCACCCCTAGTTACCTCTTGAAAGGCCTTAATTTTGCATTGGGGGGTAGGAATTCAATATATGGTTTTGAATGGAAACAGTTCAGTCACTAGCAAACTAAACTTCTTGCCAAATCTCCATGTACTCAAGCCAATACTTTCCAGGCTCCCTGGAGTCTATCAGGGTTCTGGGCACTAAGGAATATCTCTGAATATCTTGAACCACTTGGCTGTTCGATGGTTTCTCTTTTGAATGAACTCTGTAAAGGCTGGTGCATGACACTTCAGCTCTATCTTCCATTCTCTTCATGACCTGGGAGCTATGCACATTCAGCTGGAAGACAATGTAGACTCCATTAGCCCGAGTCCTAGAATAGATATGTTGGAACACAACCCTAGTTCATTTATACTGAATACATGCCACAAACAAACCTTTGAGATTTCAGGGTAAATTTGTAATTAAGCGCAATCTACCATTTTCTTCCTTAAAAAATAAACAAAACAACAACAACAAAAACAATTTATTTATTCATTTTTATGTGTATAATTTTTTGGCCCAAATCTATATGAGTGCAGGACATGTGTCCTTGATGCCCGTGGAGGTCAGAAGAGGTCACTGATCCCCAGCAACTGGAGTTATGGATGGTTGTAAGTTACCACGTGGGTGCTGGGATTTGAACCCAGGTCTCTGCAAGAATAAGAAGTGCACTTAACCACTGATCATCTCTTTAGCCCCTCTACTATTTTCTCAGTAATCATTAAACCCATCCTTTGAGACTAGTGAACTATTAAATAAGCAAAAATCAATCTCACACTCTTTGCTCTGTATTCCTAACATTGTTAATGTGGCAATATTTTCCCACATTGATATGTAGTTACAATAAGATTCTTATTAAAATTTCAGCTTTTGAGGTATATAGTAGAGGATTGCAAATTCGATCATCAATAGGAGTAAAGGACCTCGGCCTTGTGAAAGTTTTGTGCCCCAGTGTAGGGGAATGCCAGGGCCAATAAGTGGGAGAGGGTGGGGTGGCAGGCATGGGGAAGGGGGAGGCAAAAGGGGTTTGTTCTTGCTTTTGTTTGTTTGTTTGTTTGTTTGTTTTGGAGGGGAAGATGGGAAAGGGAAAATGTACATGTAAATAAAGAAAATACCTAATTAAAAAAAAAAATTTCAGCTTTTGTTTTCCTTTCAGAATTTGACAAACTAACCCTAAAATGTATGTGGAAACCCAAGGGATACAGAAAAATCAAAGTGATCTTGAGCAAACAAAGTGGCAAGATTCCCATTTCTCAATTTTAAAATATACTACTAAGCTACAGTAATCAAGAGAGTATGGTACTTGACTCAACAGTAGACATTTATGTTGATGGAGTAGAATTGAGAATTCAAAAATGATTTTTTCCTATTTACAGTCAATTGATTATCAACAAAGGTTCTAGAAAATTCAACAGAGAAAAATAGCCTGTTTAGTAAATGATTATAGAACAATTGGAGATCTACATAACAAAGAAAGAATTTTCACCCTGAATCTCATGGCACTAAGCAAACAAATAAACAAATAATGTTTTAATTTAACTCAAAATGAGCCAGACAAAGTGACTCATCCCTTTCATTCTAGTGCTTGGGATATTGAGGCCAGAAGATCCCTGTGAACTTGAAGGCAGCCCACATAACAGAGTGAGACTCAACAGACAACGAACTTACTCTAAATGAACTAAAGCCCCAAATGTAAGTTCTAGGTACAATCCATGAGAGGATAAGCCACAAAAGAAAAATAAAGCAGGCATCAGTAAATTAAATTGTGTTTCAAAGAATACCAGTAATCATATGGAAAGCACATGCCTTAACTCCAGCCTGAGCTATGCAACAAGACCCTGTCAAAAAACGGCTCAGTGGTTAAGAATGCTGTTTACTTCCAGAGGACCCTGGTTCGATTTCCAGCACTCACATGGCAGCTCACACCTGTCTGTAACTCCAGTTTCAGGAGATCTGAGACCCTCATATAGACATATATGCAGGTAAAACACAATGAACATAAAATAAAAATAAAATAAAATTTAAAAAGATATTAAAAAAAAAACCAACAGCAGTCATGGTGGCACCCACCTTTAATCCTAGCACTCAGTAATGAGAGCAAGTATCTCTGTGAGTTCAAAGCCAGCCTGGTCCACATAGCTTGTCTTGGGACAGCCAAGGGTTATATAAGTGAGACCCTGTTTCAAGCAATAAGAAAGTGAGAAGCAACTCACACATCAGAAGAAAATGTATATTCCAAAGTATATTCCTAAAGATGTCTTGTATAGAGAATATACACATCCCTCTTGTATATGGAATATACACAGCCCTCTTAGGATACAACAACAAAAAAGAAAAACCACTCAGAGGCAGTAGTGTCACACATGCCTTTACTTCCAGCACTCGGGAGACAGAGGCATGCCAGCCCAGTCTACAGAGTGAGTTTCAGGACAGTCAGAGCTACACTGAGAAACCCTGTGTTTTTTTTTGGGGGGTGGGGTGGGGTGGGGTGGGGTGGGGAGGCAAAACCCCCTCAGTTTAAATATGAGTGAGGCCAGGGGCTACAGCAGAGTTGCAGAATATGTACTTACTATGCACAAGCCCTTGGTCCAGTCCCCTGCACACACACAAAGGGGTAAAGAACAGTTATTTCTCCAAAGAACAAATGTATGACCTACTAAGTCTGAGGATAATGGCCCATGCCTTTAATCTCAGCGCTTGGAAGGCTGAGGCAGGAGATCCAGGCCTCCTTGTTCTATATGGTGAGATCCAGGCAAACTAGGGCTACATATGGTTCATAAACATCTGTAACTCCAGTTCCAGGAATCTAATGATCTCCTCTGGCCTCTGCCAGCATACCATGCATGTGCTGCAGACACACATGCAAGCACACACATTTTCACATAAAATAAAATAAAATAAAATAAATAAGGACTAGAGGGATGATGGCCCAGCAGTTAAGCGCACTGGCCACTCTTCAGATAACCCAGGTTAAATTCCCAGCACCCATATGGCAGCTCACATTTGTGTGTCACTCCAATTCTACAGGGTCCAGCCCCTTTCTGGCCTCTGAGCTTCATGCATGTAAGGCATAGGCATATATACAGACAAAATACCCATATACATAAAATGAAATAATTTTGAGAAATTAAAATATCATTTTTAAAAAGGTGGAAAGCAATAGAGAAGTCACCTGACCACATATACACACACAGGTGAGTACATCTACTGACGTTCATA
>JADRCD010214311.1:38783-74001 GCA_019843815.1 Montemys delectorum | reverse complement strand
GTAGGCAAACCACTGTTGATATTTAGGTGTGTATTTCTACCACGTAGACAAACCACTGTTGATATTTAGGTGTGTATTTCTAGCCCCTGCCATGTATATAGTGTGTGCAACGTCAAAGGTAGCTGCCTTTTACTTGGTAAGACTCCACACTTTGATACAGTTTTATGCTTCCCATATCCTAGGCAGATGCAGTATGTCTCAATAAATGCAATATGCCTATGAGAAACAAAGACACACAGGAAAATTCCCCCGCCCACACTTACACAGCTCACACTTAAACTCACTGTGAGGTATTGTCTTTCCCATAAACTTTTGTTTCCAATTAATAAGCTAAAGTGTTGACCTAGATAAGGTCTGAGGTTAGTCTGTGACTTCAGCAGTGCAACCTGCAGTGCACACTTTCTTGGAGATTCCAGGATGCCCCTTCCTTTCTGCTGGGGCTCTGGATCTCCTCCAGAGGACTCCAGGACACATTGGTTGGCCTGCTAGGCACCAGAGTATCCAGCATGACTGTCTTTTTACCTACCTACCTCTGCTATGCACTACATGCCATGGGCTGGTCATGTTGTAGGCTCTTGGGCAAAGTCTAGCTGTCTACTAGAGCCGTCCTACACAAAAGCACAGGGTAATTGTTTAGGCCATTAAACAGTTTATAAACCCAGCAGCTGAAGGAGTCACTCATGTCAGTTCTCCCCTGTCACCAACCACCATAGCTGCAAGTTGGTTGACTAGGGAGTGGGACCCATGTCCTTCATAGCCTGCTGAGCTAAGAAAGGACAAAGGCAAGCTTTTCACAGCTTTGTGCTCTCTGGAGTTAGTAAGGAGATCTAAGGTAGCTGCAGTGCTCTGGAGGGAGAGTCAGTAAGGGCCTTGCCCGCAACCAGCTTGCCATGGGGAAACCTAATAAAAATTTGTTAATGCAATGTGATTCAAAATTACTATGAGAGTTAAGAATAATAAAGCTATACCTAAGTAAGGTGCCATTAAATGTGTTTATATCTACATTAGGCTTAAGCTGCACTGCCAGTGGAGAGGTTTTAGCTCTCAGTATTCAACAGTTTCAAATGTACCAGAAAATGCTGGCCACAGCCTGTTGCCTAACTGAAACCAGATAGGCCAGACTTCCCAAAGCTAGGAGAAGGAAATAAATCCCATTCGTTCAAAATAATCTGAACATTTTAAGTACAGCAATCACATGCCACTTGGCACAATTAAATATGAGTTTATGTCACTTTTAAGTAAATATGTAACTAAATAAACACAAATTAGCTTTTCAAATAATACACCAGAATGTTGATGCAAATTGCTATGTGACCTCAGGCTGCAGGCAGACCCAGAAGACTCTGTTATTATTTTATTTTAGCAAAAGTATATCACAGAGAATGTTTTCATTGTGGGATTCCTTGAAAAGTCACTTGAGAGAAAGAAATCTCACTTCCAGACTTGGATCTGACCAGTAACTGACTCAGTATCCTAGGATACTGAGCAGCACTTGGGATGATTAACTAGAGCTGAGAGGACTCACCCACACACTGCTCCCATTTCCACCATGATGAGGTAGTCCTCTGTGGAGCTTTTTGTTATCATTGTGGGGTAGGGGTGGATTCAGATATTCTCATGAGGATCCAGCACTTGTAACATCCTAGATGGAGACTAGCACCTTAATTCTACAGATGCAAGCTACTAAGGCGTAAGCATGTTAAACTTTCCATGGTCACACAGAAAATAGACAAATGGCCAAGCTAATGTATGGAACACAATGTATGGTTCCTGGTGGATCCCCTTAAACCTGTAGTTAAAGGGCCTTACCAGAAGTGAGTGGTTCTTTGTACGTGTCAGTAGTAAACACAGAAAGAACTTCTGTGGGGGCATTGGAACAGACAACTCCACAGAGGTTTTTTTACATGATGAAAAGAGTGTGGCAGCCTCTGCTCCTAGGAACTGTGGGAAATTGGAAAGAATAATAAATCATCCTTGTGCACCAGAAACAACTACACTGTGGAGGGGAGTCATGTTGGAGACATAAGGCCCTAGTTGTTCTCTTGTCCCTGACTCCCTGGCTTCTAAAAGACTTTATCTGAACCAGCTGAACAGAAAACTGCCCACGTTTTTGCCTTTTGTAGCAACAGGAATATTCCAAAATGAAGCTCTCCCAGAGGGACCCTCCCTAACCCCCTGAGAACTCACAGTAATATGGACTTCATCGTGGGATTCCTTGAAAACTGATTTGAAAGAAAGAAAATCTAGCTTCCAGAAGTGGATCTGACCAGTATCTGACTCAGTATCCGAGGATACTGAGCAGCAAGTCGGGTGTTCCTACAGAAAGTGGAAGGATGCATTCTTCTGCCTCGAAACCCTACTTCTACTGCCTCCTGCCACTAAGCCTGAATCTCAAATCCCTTAGGGTCTAGTCCCATAAGTACACTAGGAAGGATGAAAAACTTAAAGGGTGCTTTAACTCCTTGTCCCAAGAGCATCCTCTTAGCCATGTAATACCCTAGCCTTCAGTATCCTTCTCTGTAAAATGAACCTCCTAATACTTTTCCTATATGAATGCTATTAACCAAATTGTGTCCATCATGGAGTCTTCATCTGCACTGACAAGTTCTTTGTGGAATGTGTAATATTTGCAAACTAATGAATGAGATGTCAGATGACAGAATACTGAGCTTGTGGTCTTGATATGGTGAAGTCTCTTAGTGGGACCCTAATACAGCCTTAGCAGAATGTCAGCTACCTTCTTAACGTGATCAGCCAGAAAGGTTAGTCTCTTATTAGGCAAGAGGAATGAGCAGGCCAGATCCTGAGCAGCTGTTTTACCATCTTTCTTACAATGTTCAGGTAAAGGTACACCCAAGGATTAGAAGCCATGAGGCTGAGCTTGCAGATCTGTTCATGCTACACTGCGACAGAGCTCAGATGGGGCTCCGATCCCAGCCTTATATTGTGACAATGCTGTGAGCTGTCATCCTCCAGATCCCCAGTGCTGCATGTCAGCTGCCACAAAGGAGCCCTAATACACGCCATACTGTTTCCAGACCAGCTTTTCCTGACCAAGTGGTGACATCAACCCCTTTTTGAAACTTACCACTTAATTCTCAGCATTCAATGTGCACTAGATAGATGTCTATCGATTTAACACAAGCCAAGGTCATCTGCAAGGAAGCAACTTCAGTTAAGAAAATGCTTGCACCTTCCTCTGGCGGCAGCCATCAGCTGAGCCAAGATGGGTGCCTACAAATACATCCAGAGCTATGAGGGGAAGAAGCAGTCTGACGTGATATCCTTTCCTCTGAGGGTCCACTGCTGGCAATACCACCAGCTCTGTGCTGCACAAGGCTCCCCACTTGACCTGGCCTGATAAAGGCTGAAGCCTGGGATACTAGGCTAAGCAAGGTTCTGTCATTTACAGGATTTGTGTCCACCTTGGTGGTTGCAATCGCACGGTTCCTAAGGGTGCAGCTTACAGCAAGCCTGTCCACCATGGTGTTAAACAGTTAAATTTGCCCAAAGCTTTGAATCTGTTCTGAGAGAGCTGGGTGCCATTGTGGGGCTTTGAGAGTCCTGAATTCCTTCTGGGTTGGTGAAGATTCCAGATGTAAATGTTTTAAGCCTGTCCTCATTGATTCATTCCATAAAACTATCAGAAGAAATCTTGAAACCCAGTGGATCACCAAACCAGTCCACAAGCACAGAGAGATACATGGGCTGACATCTGCTGGATGCAGAGTCGTGGCCTTAGAAGGGGCCACAAGTTCCACCACTCTATTGGTGGCTCTTGCAGTGCAGCCCAGAGAAGGCGAAATACTCTCTAGCCCCACTGTTACCACTAATACATGTACTATTTGTAAAATTCATATCCAATAGACAGTTTAGGACCAAAAAAAAAAAGTCTCTAAAAGACAGGCTGTATTGCATTTTCTTAATTTGTAATGAGTAGGGGAGGGCCCAGCCCATTGTGGGTAGGGTGGTCCCTGGGCTGGTGGCTCTGAGTTCTATAAGAAAGCAGGCTGAGCAAGCCATGAGGAGTAAGCCAGTAAGCAGCACTCCTCCATGGCCTCTGTATCAGCCCCTGCCTCCAGCATCCTGCCATTCTCAAGTTCCTGCCTTGACTTTCTTCGTTGATGAGCAATAATGTGGAAATGTAAGCTAAATAAATCCTTTCCTCCTTTACTTGCTTTTGGTCATGGTGTTTCATCGCAGGAGTAGTGGCCCTTACAAGGACACAGGGCCACATACCAATGCAAATCATGCAAGCTGGCCACACCTAGGTTCCCAAGTATTGTAGGAGATTCTTTCTCAGTGCTCAGAACTCCACCCAAGTATCCGTCCAGAATAAAAATGTTGTGCCTCCAGTGGCCAGGATAGTAAGGGTCTCCTCTGACGGGAATTTAGTTTACTATCCACAAATAATGCATAATAGGCACATGTGCCAAAATACCTATATACAACCAAAACCCACTAGCCTGTAAAATGTGAGATGTCTATGGGTATATGTCAATAATCCTCTCATTGTCTAAAGTATCTGTTCAGAGAGAGGAGGCGACTCACTGTGGAAGAGTGCTTGCTGCAGGAGCATAACAACCTGAGTTCAGATTCATGGGACCCGAGAAGCTGAGTGTGGCCAAATACATTTTGCCTCTTGAGGTAACCCAATCATTCCAAAATGAAACTCTCAGCAGTGGTGAGAGAAAAAGGGAGGCAGAGGCAAGGAGGATTTTCTAGCTTTGCTGGCTGCCAGCCTATCGCTGAGTTCAGTGAGAGTCTCAAAGGACTAAGATAGCAATCATAGGACACCTGGTGTACCCCTGGCCTCAGTATGCACACTGCTCACACATATCAAGGCTTTTAAGTATTTTCAGCTGTATACTTGAGATGTGCTCTGTTGGGAATTTCTGTTCTGATGAGTATTGAAGTCTACATTTAGCTTCAATTTACTTGGTCTAGGTATCTTTAGCCCTGTGGTTTCTAGTCCAAGGGGTTCTGGGGTTGAATTGCACATCTTACTCTCCAAATTTAATCACAGAAAAGCTCGGCCTAAGTTCTTTGTAAGAAAATGTCAAAGATGTTTTTGGAGAATAAATTGGCAACATGCTGGAAAGTGTGTCCAGCCACCTTAGAAGGCAGCAGTAAAGAAGACAGCCGTTTCTAATGTGTATCCTGGCATTTGTCGTTAAGTAGCTTGCTTTCTTTATAGTTAGCCATCATCCTGAGGGATGATGCTATTTCTGGTCTAGGCTATGCTTAGAGCGGAGCTCACCGCTGTTGTGGGAAGTGGGCACCAATATAGCACTTTATGTTTGCCCAGAAATGTACCCACTACATTATTGAATTCATGGAAATGAGAAGCTTTTAATGGCATCCATTTTTTAAGGTACCTTTAGATGACAGGGAATTGAAAGAATATCAACTACCTTCCTGTTATAGTTCCAGCATGACACGGCTGTCTAAATTGTCATTTGAAAGCACCCCCTTCCTGCCCTCCTGAAGGAAGGTAGTCTGGCCAAATGAACGTGTGGGCCTGGGGGCAAATCCTTTTCTTCCAAACTTCTGTGAAAGTCTAAAACTTTCTCTATGCTCTTGTTATAAAGAGAAAATGTCTTTGGCATTTCTGAAATACTTTCCTGACATACAAGGTCTGAAGTTGGGCAGGGTGTGGCCCAAGGCCTATCCCACCATGACAGAGCCTTTCTGAAGTGATGAAGATGACGGTTGGCCCCACCACTGTCCACCCCACCCAGCAAAAAGAAGACAAAAGTAATTTCCTATGCCCATTCACGACTTGTAAGTGAATTTTGGACAACACGTCTCCCCAAAATGACCCATTTCTTTCTGCTTCTTCCATTGACCAGGGCCTTGCCCATCCTGCCAGACATGTTGCCTTTTATGCTTTCCATGGTCTTCAGTGCTCACAACTGCTACAGGGTTTTTCACTGTATAAACCTAGCCACTAAATCATGTCACTGCGGTATTAATTTCCTTCCCTGTGCTGAGGATATGCAAATATGTTAGACTTAATCCTCATCACCTGTCCCCTGGCCCAGGGCTGCCAGCAAGCAATGAGGGGGCAGCGGGCAGAAGTGGAGGAAGGACCATAAATGTGGCGGCGCCAAGCCTGGGTTGTGCTGCCATTCCTCAGCAGCCCACATCTGCCGGGAAGCCGCCAGCCATTCCTTTCTGGCAGCCTCAGCCTCCCAGTGGGAGATAAGCTGAGCTAGGGACTAGTCTGGCAGCCAGATTCCAGCCTGAATGAATGGTGTGTGGCTGACTTGGGATGTTTGGGATGGGTATGCTGAGCCACAGCAGCAGCTGCCCTCTTCTAACCTGGGCTGTTGACAGGGCCTGCTGAGAGCCCTTGTTCCTGAATTTAACAAATCTGGAAGCTCAACATTTTCATTTTGAGTTTTGGAAGTGTCATTTTATTGGAACCAAAATCTCTGGTCCGTTCCCCTGAGGACATACTAATCCTGTCTATAGCACTGAATATCCTCTGGGTGAAGATGCTGCCAGTCCCCAGGCTCCCAGCAACACTGCAACCTTGCCCTCAGACCCCTGCCTCCTTGGTATCCCTGTAGTCTCTCAAGAGAACTGTTAAATGACCACAACACCATGAAAGGATAGTTTAACACAGACATGTCTTCACTCTCATTGTGACTGCCTGGGTAAGAGACCCTGTGAGATGTCCGCCCACCTCGGTGCGTTGGCAAAGGTATGGGTTGCTTTATGATTCAAGAGGTTTATAAATGATCCTACTCTGTATAACTTCACTAAAAGGGAGCATTTGAGACAATGCTCCACATTGCAACGAAGTGCTTTCAGCTCATTGATGGGGTGCTTTCTTAATGTCCCTAAGGCCCAAAGTTCAGTCCCTAGTACTGGAAGGAAAAAAATTAATGCTCTTAACTATTAAGAAAAATAACTCAGTACCTTTTAATACTTGTGCTGACTTAACACTATTTTGAAAGACATGGCTTCTGAGAGGTTCTCAGACTAGCTGTGGTGGCACACAGCAGTAATCCCAGCAGTCTGGAAGGCCTTTAGTTCAAGACCACCCAGACTATTGCTATAGCAAGACCTGGTATAGGAAAATAAACGAAAAGGTTATTGATTGTTTTTCTGATAATCAAGCAGACTCCAAGACCCACCGTGTGGCCTGGGGAGTGTCACTCCAACAGAGCATTGACCATCCTCTGTTTTCTTATCTCCAAACACTTGCTCATTTTTATCTCTTTTGATTTATGTGCATGTGTAGAGGTGAGTGTTGTGGAAGACGCGTGCTGGTGCCCCAGAATCCAGAAGAAGGCTTCAGACCCCCTGGAGCTGGAGTTACAGGCAGTTGTGAGCTGCCTGACATAGGCGCTGAACTCAGGTCCTCCTTGAGAGCAGTGAATTCTCTTAACAACCCCAAAGACATCTTTCCAGGCCCCGCCCCCCGCCTCTTTTATCTTTACAAGTAGCTTTCTTTCAGCAATGTTTTATATCAATCCCTTCTAAAACGTTTTAAATCAATATAAAATGACCTATAAAAATTCATGCTAAGTTCCCTAAAACACTTTAGAAATTTCCTGCAATTTCCTAAATTGCCTCTTGATTAGAATAAGAACGTGGCCGAGGAAGCCTCAGGTGTACCCACACAGTTGACTTCCGTTTTCTTCTCCCTAACCGGCCTTCCGTTCCTAAGCCAGGCCTGTATTCCTAAACTCAGAGCCTGCATTTTTGCAGACCTTAGGACTGTTAGGACATTGACAATGAAAGCAAGTCAGAAATTTACATCCTGAACAAGCCGACAAAGGAGGTTTTTCCTAAGGCTTTTTTCTGGGGGGTGGGGGGCGCAGAATAACCAGTGCCAGCCTACCCTTAGAAAAATATCCTTCCAGTGAGCTCTGACTCTGGGTTTTGATAATCATGATAGAGCCCTCTCCTGCTGCTGAATGAAAAACCACACTGGAAAGAGGCTGCCAGGCATGTGGCCTGCAGAGGGCGCTAGAATACCGTATTTTCTGAGCCAATCCTTATAAAAATCAGAAACTGGGAAACCACAGAAGGGGGAAGGGCGAAGCCTGAGGCTTCTTAATGCTTCCAGCAGTCAGGCTGCTTGCAGTCTAGTAAACAGGCTAGGAATTGTGGGCAAGGCCTTTCCCTGCGTTTTGCACCAAGTGTGAGATCAGATGACTCTGTTCGGACTCATTACTTTCATAGCCTAAAGCTAGTTCACACAGCAGCAGGAGTCCACCAAAAAGGCATTTAATTAATGAAATTGAAACTGGTATTTATAACTGCTGATTAGTAGTAGTCAGGGTTTTTTTTTTTTTTTTTTTTTTTTTTTGGTATTTCAAGTAATTTATAAAGCACATAAATAGAAAGCTTTAAATGCTGATATTCCATAAAAAGTAAATAAAAATATTTTTATGCATTAAGACTTAATTAAGTGTCATGATTTCATGTCACAGATTTAAAACAGGGCAGGTGAGACCTGCCAACATTACTACAGCTGCGTTTTACATGAGGAAAGTAATTAAAATGGTCGTTTATGTCTTTTTCCACTTACAGGTATTTAGACTGCTCTGTATTACACCATATATTTTCCCAGCAATCGTATTATGGCAATATATCTTAGCAGGCAATACCTTTGTTGTTGGTGGAAAGGTGAGGGGGAGCATTCATCAGATGAGAAAGCTGTCCTGCACCAACGAGGCTGACAAGGACTTCCTCCTGCGAGAGGACCCTTGTGTCTCTTCACATTCTCCTCTTTTTTCCATCTGAACAAAACTCAATTAATTTTCACAAGAACAGTTTTTCCTTCTATTGACAGGAAGAAAAACAGCAGAAGGCAGGACTGTACCTGCCTGGTCACATGATCCCTGATTATTTAGCCCTCACCCTGTGTGAAGGAGTCCTCCTGTTTGAAGCTGGTCTTTTTCTCTTGTTTAGCTAGGAATGTGCTAATCTTAAATTGAAGGAAGACCCACCCTTGTGAGGTTGAGTGGCAGTTAGCAATGGGAATAGTGTCCTGAGTTCACACATCAGAGCTACACTGCAATTCTCTGAGTAGAACAAAAACAGATCTATCACTGAGTACTTATTTACTGCTGTTATTTATGTTAACAATCATAGTGGAATTATTACTTGATGAAGTTTTAACGACGTACATAATTTTGTGCCCCAAGAGGCATCAGTTACCAAGTGAGGCTGAAGTCTCAAAATCAAGCCGAGGTCCCAGCACTCTAAAACATTGAGTGTAATGTGCAGCAAGGGCTTGGTGAGTCTAGTGGTATTTGCCATTCCTCCAGCACAACAGAACCTCTTTTCAGGCATTCAGTCACACCTGTGAGTTGTCCCATTGCTTGGATTGTGTGAGCAGCAGTTGAGGATTCCAAGGTGCACACAGTTACATAGGGTGGGATAGAACAGCCTCCATTGTCTCTTAGCAATCACCTATTAGGAACAAGGACTGAATTCTCCTCTCTGCCTCTTCCTTAATAGCATTGTAACAGTTGAGCCTATCTCTAGTTGGTTCTGCTTGAATTAGTCAACTAGTGATTATTTATAAGCAACATAGATACAATTGGACAGCCAGCCGATCACCTTGACCCTTCCTTGGTTGTCTAAACATCTAGGTCCACCTTTCCCAGCTGTAACCTTGTCCTACCTGTGCCCTGAGCTTGCAGTCCAGCTCTGTGGGCGACACTGTAACTCCTTGATCTGCTGGTCCGACAGTGATGACAACATGTGCCACTCAAGTGCTCACGGCATGATTGACAGGCTTACTTTTTCACTTACTTTTGGAGAAATTAAATCACTGTTTTTAAACTCATCACCAGAATGAGCGAATTTATGTTTCTGTATCCCTCACTGAAGTTAACTCCCTAAAATGTTCAACTTCCATTTCCATTCATAACTCCTAGATCCAAAATATGCCCCCCATGTTCAAACATTGTAATTCTCCAAAATATAATTTCCAAGCCTGCAATAATGGTTAGCATTTAAAATTGCTCGCCTGTGTTCCAATGCCACCTCCTTCACTTATGGAGCAGCTGTCCTGAAGTGTGCTCTGCTGCTTCAAAAAACCCAGCTCTGTATGCCTTAGAAAGAGGAGTCTGAGGCACAGGGCTGGTCAGATGACTTTACAGGGGCCATGTTTAGACTGTTCGCACTAATGAAACCTGAACCAGGCTCAAGCATTCCTTTTCAGCAATCTCTCCCATTCATTCCTCACAGTTCACAGCAGTTCAGAACAAACCACCAAATTCCACTTTAAATGCCACTGGCTGTTTTCTGCTCCTGAAGTTATCACCACTCTGCTGTGAGGTTCTACTCCTTAGTTATTTTTGAAAGCTGCAGTGAACAGGTTATCTATAGTCAATTCATACAGAACAATGGGAATTTGCATTGTTGGCAAAAGTCTCCACAGCTCCTCTCAATGCAGTAGCCATGTGGCTGCTGGCAATTCTGTCCTCCACTGTTTTGTGCAGCAGTGCATGTTGGCTGGGTTAGTAACACAGAGTCCATGCACTATAGCATATGGGCCACTCCATTCCTCAGTCAACACTCTTTGTAAGCTGCTGACTTCCCTCCTTTGCTGATGATATTGTAAAAACGCCGACCACATGACCTCTGCCCTCAGAAGTCTCTTGGTCACCTCAGTGAAGTACTGTTAACATGTATAGGAAAATAGAAATGGCCAGGTGCTGAATTCTGTGACCGTCTTAGGTTGGAATTGGTGCTCACATGCAGAGGGAAGGAAGTGTTGCTGGAGTGCTGATGAAAATATTACTTGATCCAGAAAGTAAAGAATCACTGGGATTTTTTTACTATTTAACTAAAAGTGAAGGAAAAAACTTAACCTTAGTTCAGATGCACTTGCCAATATTTGCAGTAGCAAAAATAGGTCTCCATGAGAAGCATTTGGTGACTGCTCTTCATGAGCCTCAGAGCTCACTGGAAGATGTCCCACTCATTGTAGCCACTCAAGAACCTTGACTGTGCCTGGAGGTGGTAGCACATGTCTTTAATCCCAGCACTTGGGAGGCAGAGACAATCAGATCTCTATGAGTTCAAGGCCAGGCTGGTCCCCAGAGCTGGTTCTAGGACAGCTAAGGTTACACAGAAAAGCCCAGTCTTAAAACAAACAAACAAATAAACAAAAAAAAAACCCTAACAACAACAAAACCTTGCCCTTTAGACCCATGTTCTTGAACCCATGTCAGGAAGAAGTGTTGTTAGCATGCGCATGTCACTGGCCACATCAAGCTATATCCCAAATCTAATCTAAGGAAAATGAAAAGATACTGATCTACCATATTGGGTTATAACATCATCAGTGCCTGTCACCACTGCCTGTGAAGTCTTTAGGAAGGATAAAATGCTTGGTATACCATTAGTGAAAACAGCTTACACCCTGGCAATCATGACCAAAAGGCCCTACTGTGTAGGGATCCTCAAACAGTCTTCTCAGATTCCAGTCCTGCTTAGAAGGCACCTTTGGACTTCCCATCAATGAGTGCCCTGTGTCTTAGTGAAATGTCTGCAAAGAACTGGTTTGTTAACTGCATAGCTAGTTTCTGTCCTGAACTCTTCTGTCCCTTGAATTCTCTGAAGGCTGTGTGTTCAGGCCACACATCTTGAATAATCTGAGCTCATTAGTGTCCACATCACCCTTTATCCAACATTCTACAACTAATAAATCTGTATTGATGAAGTTATTTGCAACTAATGTGTCCTAGCTTTGAAACAAAATTGCGTCCTTCTGTTTGCTTTGCTTGCCACAAGACTCGGGAGATGTTGTTCTGTGGAGATAGTCTCAAATCAATGCTAGCCTGTTGTACTTGGAGACCCCCTTTGGCTGTACAAGTTGGATTGTTTTGTTTTGTTTTGTTTTGTTGGCTCATTGCTTTTCCACCTCTATACAATTCACTGTCAAAGTGTTTAGGTGAAAGTATTCTTTGCTAGAAAGGGCTCCAGATTCAGAAAGAGCATTTAAAACACTCATGTTTCTTGTCTGGGCCCCAACATAAGAAGTCTGGAGCTATATCTGATAGAGGGCTAATATCCAAGGTATACAAAGAACTCAAGAAGTCAGTCTCAAGAGAACCAAACAACCCTATTAAAAAATGGGGCATAGAGCTAAACAAAGAATTCTCTACTGATGAACGCCAAATGGCTGAGAAACACCTAAAGAAATGTTCAACATCCTTAGTCATCAGGGAAATGCAAATCAAAACAACTCAATTTTCCTCCGGAAATTGGACATAGTTCTACCAGAGGACCCAGGTATATCACCCCTGGGCATATATCCAAAAGATGCTCCAACATGTAATAAGGGCACATGCTCCACCATGATCATAGCAGCCTTATAATAATAGCCAGAAACTGGAAACAACCCAGATGTCCCTCAATAGAGGAATGGATACAGAAACTGTTGTACATCTACACAATGGAGTATTACTCAGCTATTAAAAACAATGAATTTATGAAATTCTTGGGGAAATGCATGGATCTGGAGAGTATCATCCTGAGTGAAGTAACCCAATCACAAAAGAACACACATGGTATGCACTCTCTGATAAGTCGTTATTAGCCCAGAAGTTTGGAATACAGGAAGAACAACCCACAAACCACAAGAAACTCAAGAAGAAGGAAGACCAAAATATAGACATTTCATTCCTTCTTAAAACGGGGAACCAAATACCCATGGAAGGAGTTTCCGAGATTAACTATAGAGCAGAAACTAAAGGAAGGATGAGCCAGCCTAAATATAGCTATCTCCTGAGAGGCTCTGACAATACCTGATTAATACAGATATAGAGGCTCACAGCCATCCATTCAACTGAGTACATGCTCACCAATGAAGGAGTTAGAGAAAGGACCTATGGAGCTGAAGGGCTTGCAGCCCCTTAGGACGAACAACAATATGAACTAACTAGTACCCTCAGAGCTCCCAGGCACTCAACCACCAACCAAGGACTATACATGATGGGACTGATTGTTCTGGCAGCATGCGTATAGTAGAGGATTGCAAATTCGATCATCAATAGAAACAGAGGACCTCGGCCCAGTGAAGGTTCTGTGCCCCAGTGTAGGGGAATGCCAGGGCCAATAAGTGGGAGAGAGTGGGGTGGCAGGCATGGGAGGGGGGAGGCAACAGGGGTTTGTTCTTGTTGTTTTTGTTTGTTTGTTTGTTTGTTTTTTGGAGGGGAAACTGGGAAAGGAGAAATTTACATCTAAATAAAGAAAATACCTAATTAAAAAATATATTCTATTGTATAAATCTACTTTTCTTTTTTTTATTAGATATTTTCTTTATTTACATGTAAATTTTCCCTTTCCCAGGTTCCCCTCCAAAAAACAAACAAACAAACAAAAACAATAAGAACAAACCCCTTTTGCCTCCCCCCTCCCCATGCCTGCCACCCCACCCTCTCCCACTTATTGGCCCTGGCATTCCCCTACACTGGGGCACAAAACCTTCACAAGGCTGAGGTCCTTTCCTTTTCAATAGCCTTTCATCATTTGTTGAGCCTCCAGGGTAATATAGCTAGATCATACAGTAAATAAGTTTTAGATTCTTGAGGGCTCTTCACACTAATTTGCACAGTAACTACATCATATTGCCTGTCTGCTGACAGAACTTGCCTTTACCTTTGCCTCTCTGTCATGGGATAGAATCTCAAGGAAGTTTTAATGTGAGTTTCCTTGGTGACTAAGAATGCTGAGTAACTTCAAGTGTTCCTCAACCTGTTGTACTTCATCTTCTCAGAATTTTTATTTAGCCCTATTCAAAGTTTTTGACTGGATTGTTTGTTCCATTGTTTTGTAATCACTGGAATTCTATACATATTCTAGATACTAATACTCTCTGTGCAATGAATAAGTAGTAGGGTTTCTCCCTCCTTCCTGTATACTGCCTCTTTACTTAACTGATGGTATCCTTTTATGTAGAAGGATTTTTAGCCTCATGATGTCCCATTTATTAACCACTGGTCTTAAAGCCTGCACTATACAGCTTGTTCATAAAAATCCTTTGCTGTGATACTGATTTCACATACATCCCATACCCTTTTTTTTCTACCAGAGTTAATTTTCAGGCCTTATATTCAGATCCTTCTGTGCAGGTTGTGAAATTATTTTTAGCGTACATTCTCACGTGTGATCGTACAAGTGCATTAAACATACTTTAATATTTTAACTAGAGAATAAATAGAAATAATACATAAGCATTTATACTGGTAGAAATATTCATATGGAATCTGTTCAATATGCACTCCTTTGGGAATTAAAAAGTCTATTCCTAAATAGTTTCATTTATAAAATATAATGTGGCAGCATTTCAATATAAAGGCAATTACAATGGAAAGATGGAAGGTGATTGATTAAGAACATAGACAATAGAAAGGAGTACTCACACAAACAAGAGTATTATTTGTTAAAATTATTAAAACAAGAGATAGTCATAAAGAAAAACATGAAAAAGTGTTATTCTCCTTGATATTGATATACTAAATATTTTTATATTTCAAATGTCTTTAAAACTCCAGTAAATGTTTAATACAGAATTATTTCTGGGTACAAATGCAGTTAGGTACGTAGATAAATAGTTAGATAGATTGATGATAGATGGATAATAGATAAATTGATAGATACATAGATGATAAATATAGATAGATAGATACATACATACATATATACATACATACATATATACATATATAGATGATAGAGGACAGATAGATGATAGATAGATAGATATATAATACATACATACTTAATACATAGAGTTAATAAATCATCAAAGAGACAATAAACTAAAAACTTCAATATAATTTTGAACACACTTTATAGATGAACAGACAGATGAACAGAAAGCAATTGAGTATAACAAGAAAAAGAATGAATTTAAACTAATAAATGAATGAAATTAAACGAGTTGATATTTCATAACCCCATGCATGTGTTCTAACTGTATGCTGTCATACTTAACTTAAGCTGTATTCTTGTATAAAGGCCTATAGTCAGCTTAGAAGACAACCTCAAATGAAGAATTGCCTGATAAGAGTAGCCATTGGTAATATCTGTGTGAGCATTTTCTTACATGGTAATTGTTGAAGGGGACGCTATCCCTCTGTGGACAGTGAGATAAAAACATTAGCCAAACAAGTCCAGTGAAGGAAGCCCGTGAGCTTCTTACCTTCTACTTTTCTGCTTTAATTCATGCCTTTAGGTTCCTACTGAAGCTCCTGAGTTTCCTCCATGATAGACTGTGACATGTACGTGTAAACCAAAATACACTTTCCTCCCCAGGCTGCTTGTTCGTCACAGTGTATATCACAGCAACAAAACCGCAACATTGACAGAAACACTGTCTTCTTTTCATTGCAAGAGGAGATAGATGGACAGTAGGTGGGAAGTCCTCCAGCAGTTCCTAAGCACACTTTCTCTCATTCTGACAAGAATGTTTCAGGGGAAATGTTTTAGGAGAGCTATAGGCCCCAGGTAGGTAGGAACAATTGAATTAATCAGATAAATCTAGGGTCTACTCCTATAGTGTAGTCCTGACCTTTTGCATCTTCCATAAGATCAAATATTTTTTGTCTTATTGTTCCTACTATATATACCTGGATACATGAAATGCCTGCTAGACTTGAACATTTGTAATAATGGAAACACCAAATATACCATCTCCCTAGTTCTTCCTTCTTCTGAATGAAATTTCCTTTCTATTTCTTTGGATTCTATTAAAATGTCTAGCATAACCATCCACTATGAAGTAAAAAATGCTGACTCACCTTCTGTTTTAAAGGGTATTTCTCAATACCACTGTTTACTTCCTAAATCTTTTATTTTTTTATTTGTTCACTTATTTGTTGTTTTATTTTCTTAGAAATTAATATCCCTAAAATCTGGGTCAGTAGTATTATTATTAATTTCTAGACTCATTATTTATTTTAACTTAAATGCTTTATCCTTACCCACACAAGAACATAGATGAGATCTGTATTCTTATACAAGTCATCTTTCTGTGTTCTTACAAGACAGAAAAACTTCATCATTTTCTCTGAGTTATAGTAAGTAAGGAATTTTTCTTTTTTTATGCTAGATGAGAGAGTCCCCAAATTGACACTCTCAAATTTAGGTTCCTGTAGAAGACAAGAGTTGACTAACACTGTTATTTGATTTACATGACAGAATCTTCAACACAAGGTTCAAATCCTTCCACATGGCTCCTTTCTTTCATAAACTCTTCTTAGGACTTTTCAAAAGTACCTTTGCATAAATGGTTGTGCCTGAGTCACAGGCTTTAGCTCTGTTACCCAGAAAATGAACAGCTGCGGAGGCAGTAGGTGGGGAACATCTAGGGATGGAATTTCTCTTCTGACTTAAATGAAATTTTTTATTTTCTTCTAATTACATTTTTATCCAGCAGGTGTTTCTGTTTGAAACTGAAAGAGGTACTCTTATTTACTGATCTAGTTGTGTTGTTTTTCAAATTCTAAGGAATGGTTCTCCACATTTGCTTTTTATCTGCCAATCTCTAAGTAATACTAGCCAACATGTCCTATACAGTTGTGGTCATTTGTGTATTAAGACAGAGGAAAACTACTTGGCCCATGTGAGAATTCTTAGGAAGCTGTGATATGAATCTTAGAATTGGGAGAGATCTTTAGAATATAAAAAGCTCTTAGATTAAAAGAAGAGGGTAGACAGAAAGGAATAATTATTTTCTTAGTATAAATTGAAATTAGCAAAGATTTTGTAGAAAACAACATCACATTGGATACTATGGATAGTAAAAGCAGTCACATGATTTTTAGGCAGTTCTACTTTTCTCCTAAAGGCATGTTCTGGGACAAGGAATCAAAAGCCAAGTGGTGCACCAAGTGGCAATGATCTTTAGAGTTATCATTCAAAGTAACAGAAAACAACCCAAATGACTGTAAAATAAAAGTCAAAGTACATAACTGTAAATAAAACCAATACATTTCAAGTAAATTCACACATTGAAACAATTCTCTAAATGGGACATACAGTGCTCTCAAAACTACCACAAAAACCGCTAAGGTTTTCTATCCTTAAATGAACAAATACACAGTGTAATAAAAAGCAAAGAGAAAAACTGAAAGAGGAGGATTAAGAGGAGGGACGCGAGGAGGAGAGAATTTGAGGAGGCACATTCAACACTAAAGGCGTTTTGAAAAGCCATACAGAAACCAGCTGCCATAGAAACCTCCTGAATGCCCCAGGAGCCATCAAAGTAGCTTTCTCTGGGAAAAGATGGAGGGGGGGGGTGCAAATACCCAGAGCCAGACATTACGTGCAGAAGAGTCTAAATTACATGTGTCTACCATTCCCTCCACTCAAAACTCCAGGAGCTTCATGGATAAGAAGGAGGAAAGATTGCAGAAGACAGAGGGGATAGAGGATACAAGAACATGGCCTACTGATTTAACTAGGCAGAGCTCATACAGGTTCACAAAGACTGAAAGAGCTTGCATGGGACCTCTATGGGTCTACACTAGGTTCTCTGTACATCTCATGGCTGTTAGCTTGGTGCATTAGAGGGGCTACAAATAGTAGAAGTTGGGGGGTTTTCTGACTCCTTTGCCTCCTCTTGAGATTCTTCCTCTTATTGGGTTGCTAGCACGGTGTAACCAATACTCTGTGGTCCATTTCCTGCCCCACAGTTCCCCCTGCATTCCCAGAGGCCTGCTGGCACCAGAAAAACAACAAAACAAAAACAGGTAACATACTTCCTGAAGACCTCTCCCACCATATTCCCTTAAAAAACACTCACTGACTTTAAATTGCACCCAACCTCCTGGACTCAATTTCCTCAGAAATCAGCATCTAAACTGTTAATAACCACAACCACAAAACCAAGCTGCATAAAGGCAAGTATAAAAACACATTCAACAACATCCACAGCAATATGACACCTCAAGAGCCCAGCTATGCTACTGCAGGTAGCACTGCATAATGTAACTCAGCTGAAACACAATGAAATGGCCTTAAATCTAACTTTATGAAAACTATAAACGCCTTTAAGGAGGAAATGAAAAAAAAATCCCTTAAAGAAATAGAGGAAATTACAGTAACAAAAGTAAAGGAAATTAATAATGGTTCAAGGACTGAAAATAGCAAAAAGAAAGAACACACAAACCAAGTCCCAGCAGATACAAAAACTGGAATAACTCCCTATATCTTATCAGATCACCATGAATTAAAGCTGGACTTCAACAATGAAATATTTAAAAAGCCTGCAAATCCATGGAAACTGAACAACAATATACTCAATGACCACTGGGTCAAGTAAGAAATAAAGAACATAGGAATTCCTAGAATCTGAAGGTATAACATACCAATATGTATGAGATACAATGAAGCCAGTCTAAGAGAAAAGTTCATAGTACTAAATGCCTTAATAAAAGAATTAGTGAGAGCTCATACTTGCAACATAACAGTACACTAAAAAAGTCTAGAACTAAAAGCTGCATATATAGCAGAGGATGGCCTAGCTGGTCATCAATGGGAGGAGAGGCCCTTGGTCCTATGAAGGTTCTATGCCCCAGTGCAAGGTAATGCCAAGGCCAGGAAGCAAAAGAGGGTGAGGTTGTGACCAGGGGAAGGGGGAGGAGAACAGGGTTTTTTTTTTTTGTTGGTTTGGGGGTTTTGATTTTTTGGTTTGTTTTTTTGTTTGTTTGTTTTTTGTTTTTTCAGAGGGGAAACCAGGAAAGGAGATATCATTTGATATGTAAATAAAGAAAATATCTAATAAAAAAATAAAATTAAATTAAAAAATGATAAAAAGACTGATATAAGTTTAAAAAAAACATACCCAAGAAAAGTAGAGAATAGAAATTAAACATACTTGGGGTTGAAATCAATAAATTAAAAACAAATAGAACAATATAAAATATCAACAACACCAAGAGTTTGTTCTTTGAGAAAATAAACAAGATAGACAAACTCTTAGCTGAACTAACTAAAAGGCAGAGAGAACATATCCAAATTGACAAAAAAAAATGAATTACCAAAAATGTCTTAGTACAAAAGCCTATATTCCCCAAAATTGAAAATTCTAAACAAAATGGATGGTATTCTTGATAGATACCACTTACCAAAGTTAAATGAAAAACAGTTAAGCTGTTTAAATAGGTCTGAAATCACTAAGGAAATAGAAGCAGTCATTTAAAAACACCCAAACAAAAAACCCTCATGATCAGATGGTGTTAGTGCAGCATTCTATCAGACCGTCAAGGAAGAACTAATGCTAATACTCCTCAAATTATTCCACAAAAGTGAAACTGAAGGAGCACTACCTAATTCATTTTATGAGTCTACACTCACCCTGATACCTAAATTACACAAAGACTCAGCCTGGAAATAGAATTTCATACCAATCTCCCTTATGCACATTGATGTAATAATACTCAATAAAATACTTGAAAACTAAATCAAAGAACACATTAAAAACATCACCCACCATGATAAAGTAGGCTTCATACTTGAGATGTAGGAATGACACAATATAATGAAAATCCATTGATGCAATCCACCACAGAAACAAATTAAAAGAAAAATAAAAACAACAAATGATCATATCATTATATGCTGAAAAAGCCTTTAACAAAATCAAACACCCCTTCATGATAGAAGTCTTAGAAAGATCAGAGATACAAGATTCATACCTAAACAGAATAAAGGCAATATACAGCAAGACAATAACCAACATCAAATTAAACGTAGAGAAACTTAAAGTAATCCCATTAAAATTCTCTCTACATATGAATTATAGTAGATAAAGTCTAGATTAGACCAGTAAGACAGCTAAAGAAGACCAAGGGGATATAAATTGGAAAGGATGAAGTCAAAATATTATTGTTTACATATGATATGATAATATGTATATATGCTCCCAAAAATTCTACAAAGGAATCCCTACAGAAGATAAATACCTTCAGCAATATGGCTGGATTAAAAAATTAACAAAAACATCATTAGCTCTTCTATATACAAAAATGCTTAAAAAAATAAGAGAAATAACACCTTTCACAATAACTACCAATAATATAAATTATCTTGGTGTAACTCTATCCAAAGAAGTGAAAGATCCATATAACAAAAACTTCCTGCCCCCTCCCCCAATAAAAAGTCCGGTGATGGTGGCGCATGCCTTTAATCCTGGCACTTGGGAGGCAGAAGCAGGCAGATTTCTGAGTTGGAGAACAGCCTGGTCTACAGAGTGAGTTCCAGGACAGCCACGGCTACACAGAGAAATAATGTCATAAAAAAACAAAGAGAAAAAAATAGAACTTCAAGTCCCTGAAGAAAGAAAGTGAAGAAGATAACAGGAGATCTAAAGATCTCCTGTGCTCACGGATAGGTAGGATTAACATAGAAAAAATGGCCATCTTACCAAAAGCAATCTACAGATTCAATGTAATCCCCATCAAAATTACTACACAATTCTTTACAAACTAAAACTAAACCTCATATGGAAAACAACAACAACAACAACAAAAAAAACAAAAACAACAACAAACAGAATAGCTAAAATAATCCTGAGCAATAAAAGAACTTCTGGAGGTATCATCACCCCTGATTTCAAGCTGGATTTCAGAGAAATAGTGATTAAAAACTACATGATATTGGCACAAAAACAGATAGTGTTTTGACAATGTAGTTGCATCTAAGACCCAGACTTAGGTCCACACACCTCTGGACACTTGATTTTTGACCAAGAACCTGGACAAACTGTGTATCTGTACATAAAGAATGCAAATAGATCCATATCTATCACACTGAACAAAACTCCAGTTGAAGTGGATAAAAGACTTCAGTGTAAATCCAGATACAGTATATCTGAAAGAAGAGAAAGTAGGGAACAACTCGAAACTCCTTGGCACAGGAGATAACTTTTGGAAGACAACACTAACAGCTCAGGCACTAAGAGTAACAATTATTAAATGAGACCTCATGAAATTGAAAATCTTCTGGCAGGTAAAAGGCACTGTCAGAAGGACTAAACATCAACCTACAGAATGAGGAAGCATCTTCAACAATTCCTACAAAGGACTGAGATCCAAAATATATAAAGAATTCAAGAGAGTAGACATTAATAAACCAAGTAACCCAATTAAAAATGGGGTACAGATCTCAATAGAGAATTGTCAACAGAAGAATCTCTAATGGTCAAGAATCACTTAAAGTAATGGTCAACATTCTTAGTCATCAGAGAACGGGGTGAGTGGGGAGTTGGGAGAGAAGCAGGAAGTAATAAGTGGTTAGATAGGAGGGAGAGAGGGGAGAGAAAGCTGAAATCGGAGGGTGGGGCATTTCTTGGAAGAGCTAGAAATCTAGAACAATGGAAACTCCTAGGAATCTATTAGGGTGACCTAAGCTAAGAGTCATAGCAGCAAAGGACATGGAACCTGAAACAACCATCACCTATAACCAGAAAAGTGTTCCAGTGGAGGGACTAGAACACCAATCTACCCACAAAACCTTAGGCCCAAATCTTTTCCTGTGTACAAGATATGTAGGAGTAAAATTGGAACAGAAATTGAGAGAAGGGCCAATCAATGACTAGCTCAGCTCAATACACATGCCGTGAGAGAGATGCCATCCTTGACACTATTAATCAATACTTGCAGATATGTGACTAGTATAACTGTCATCTAAGGGGCTTCGCTCGGGAACTGATGGAAACAGATGCAGAGATCCACAGGCAAACATTAAAGGAGCTTGGAAAATCCGATGGAAAGTGAGGAAGATGGATTGAAGGTGCCACAGAGGTCAAAGATACCACGTGAAAGCTGACAGAATCAACTAAAGTAGGCCCGAAAAGACCCACAGAGACTGAACAGCCAAACAAAAAGCATGCATGGAACTAAACTAGGCCCTCTGCATATATGTTAATAGTTGTACAACTTGCTTTTCACATGGGACTTCTAACCATGGTGGCTGTCTCTGACTCTGTTGCTGCCCTTAGATCCCTTTCTCCTAACTGGCCTGCCTTGTCTAGCCACAGTAGAAGAGGTACCTAGTCATCCTGTAACTTGACATGCCAAGGAGGATTGATAGCAATCAGAGGCCTCCCTTATCTGAAGAGAAAGGGGAGGAAAGAGAGAGAGAGAGAGAGAGAGAGAGAGAGAGAGAGAGAGAGAGAGACAGAGACAGAGACAGAGAGACAGAGAGAGACAGAGAGAGACAGAGACAGAGTGAGAGAGACAGAGAGAGATAGAGAGAGACAGAGAGAGAGAGAGAGAGAGAGAGAGAGAGAGAGAGAGAGACAGAGACAGAGAGAGAGAGACAGAGAGAGAGAGAGAGACAGAGACAGAGACAGAGACAGAGAGAGACAGAGAGAGAGAGTCAGAGAGAGACAGAGAGAGACTGAGGGGATAGAAGTCAGGAGATACAATTGTGATGTAAAGTAAATAAAATGTTATTAATTTGAAAAGTAAATCAATAAATAAAGCACACATAGGGAGACACAAAATAAATAAAGGACCTAAGAGCCCAAAGTAAAAAAGTCCAAAGTAAGATGCCAAAGCTATTTAAATAACACCATTTAGCCTAGCCTTGTCATTAAAACATCTTGAGATTTGAAGTTCTAGAAACACAAAGTGCATGTATGAAAGAAAATTCATTAAAACAAGCTGAATAACGGATATTTATATCAGATATATTAAGGATTAAATAACTCTTCTATGGTATAATATATGCTTGGAGATTAATCTTAAAAACTGTAGCTACATAAGATTTGCTGCTTTTTTGATGTGTATAGAACTCAAGTCATCATGTTCTTCTTAACTTAGTAAGCATCTTCCTGAATGCCTTTTCATCCTAGGAAATTTTTCCTTCTGCTCTTTTTTATTATTATTATTTGTTTACTCTTAAGGACTAATGCAGACACAATGTATGCTATTACTTTAGTAAATGTGTGTCTTGCTCTATTATGTCACACAATAATACCAATACAATTATGTGGTGACTTATGAATGAGTATATTTTTATCCTTCCTGGAGCTCCTAACAAATCAATAGTATACTTTGTTTTCATTACTGTAAAGCTCATATGATTAGTAAAATAAACAAGAGTTAAATTGCTATAAATTGGATTCAACATAATATTTAGTAACTAATTGGTTTTTGCCTATTGTAAACTTTATGATGCCTTCTTAAGACACCAGTCAGTGAATGTTGTTTAGAATATAATCAGACATGTTATTACATACTTGAAAAGAAATAATTTGCTAGAAAATATAATCAAAATTGCTTTAAAAATCTCAGGACTCGATAATAGTTTATGCATTTCTCATCCTTTGTTCCAATTAAAGGGCACAGAGATTACTAGCTTTTTCCACCATACATAAGTTGGTACTGAAAAATACACAATCTGAGAGGGCTCACAAGCGTCAGTAATTTATGGAAAATCTGAGTGATTCAGCTGTGTTTTAAGAAACTCTTCGCTGATTCTCATTAACATTACATAATTTTTCTCCCAAACCTATTGTATAAAAATGGAAATAATATAATATCAATAAGTTGGCAGTATCAACCTTTGAATACTTACTAAACATTAAAAATATCACTGGAATGTTTCTGTGCAAAGATTATAATTGGCCCAAATTTCTGCAAGTGTAGTTATAGCATATTATAAAATTCTTTTCAGCTACTTAATGCACTTCTAGAAATGACACTTTTTGGAGAAATAAAGCAGAGAATTATATTATTGATATATTTGTAAATAAGAATTCCATTAAAAATTGATTTTTGAGATTGCCTTTGGCTATATAATGAAAATGATTCTACTGTTGATTGATCTTAGAAATAAGCAACAATTTTTACTAAATGATAATCAATGCATTTAATTTGGAACCATTTATTATTCTTTATTAAATAAACACTATTTTTTCTTTCATAAGCTTTTTATAAAAATAAGCATATAATATAAACCATAAAGCAAGATAAATTTATATTAAATTTTAAAATGACAAAGTAAATATATTTCTCTTGAGAAAAATAATGTTTAAAATTTAGACAATCCAGTGGGATAATCTTTATGTCCCTAACAAAATTATGGTATTATGTTGTTGAGGTGCAGCATTACAGTCTGTATGCAGCAATCAGAAAGTGTGGGATGCCATCAGAATGTCATATTTTAGTCTTGTTCCTGTAGTAATCCAGTTTTATGAAGACAGATGTCATCAGATCCATGTTTGTCTTGCTACAATTTTCAGGAAAAAAGAAAAACAAATTTGGAAATTTTATATTTTATAAGTGGCAATAGATTTTAGTGTATTCAGCACCATGTACACACATACTAAGTAACGCTTAGAAATTCTGCAGATGAAATAAAGACTGCCTTCAAATTAAAATTAACTGGAAGACACTCAAAAGGACCCTACTGAAACTGTAGTTGAAACTGTCAAATTAATGTTCGATTTTTCTACTTATGAAATTCCAGTGTCCTAATAAAAGTGATATGGAGAAAAATCAACAAACAAAAAGCAAATATTTGACATTTTAGTCATTGATTTTTTTTAATGTTTTATTTGAATGTGTGGTATTATGACTTTGGAGAATTAATTGATGAGAAAGCAAACTGCAGTGCTGGCTGTTTCATAAGCCTTCACTCACTGATTCATCAAGCCATACTTTAGGCTTAGAAATTTAATAAGGCAGATTTTTGTGAATTTTTTCTCCAAGCCATTTAGCTCAGGGCTTTCTCCATAAACAAGCATGAATCATGTTAAGAAAGTAAATGTTGTCATGCAACAAAGTCAACAAGATGTCTTTCTGAGAGTTATGTTGTTGATGCCTTGATGCCTGGTGGGCATCTTAGAGGCTTTCAGAGTTGAGTTCTGTGCAGACATGTTTAGTGTTCACAGTAAATATGACAGAACATATATTCACCTAGGTTCTGAATCACTGTGCAGGCCTGTGGACCTTATCTTGACTATAGCAATGGAAGAGGGTGGAGGAACTCCACCACTGCCTCATACCTGGAATACTGGCTTGTATAAGTGGACAAAGGAAAATGGATATCAGGGATGCATGCATTCACTCTCTGCATGTAGTTGTAATGCCACAAGGTACTTCCATTCAACCTCTTTGACATCCTTGACAGGATAAAGTGTTTTCTTAAACTATACACAAAAAAGGTTTTTTATTTACCTTGCTTTTGTCAAGATATCTTATCACACAGCAATAATAACTAAGGGATGACCAAAAGAGAAATAATTCTAGCTTTTCTGTTTTTATACAAAACATTTATGAAGAAATATATTCAAAAATTATTTTATAATATATGATATTTTTATTTTCTGTACCTTATTAACTATGTGTACAATATTTCATCTCTAGATGATTCAGTTTATTAGGTGTGTTTCCAATATTAATAGATAGAAAATACCTATTAAAATGATAAAAATCTCCATTCTCTCCAACCTACAACTCTTATAGACCAGAATCATCAATTGAAGATACTTTCACTATTCCACTCTATAATTTAGGCTTTTTTATAAAAAAATAAAAAAATAAAAAAAAAAAAACTAGGGAACCATAAATATGTAGTTTTACCTCTAGTTCTTATATTTCATTTTTCTTTTTTAGGTGACAAGTCGGAGTTCTTCTTTTTGTTGTTGTTTGTTTGTTTGTTTGTTTGGAGGTTTTTGGTTTTTTTATTGGTTAATTTAAATTTTTCATTTTTTATTAGATTCTTTATTTACATTTCAAATGATATCTCTTTTCCTGGTTTCCACTCAGGGGAAAAAAAAACAAAGAACAAAAAACAAACAAACAAACAACAAAAAAAATGTGTTCCCTCCCAACTCCTCCTGCTCACCACCCCACCCTCTCCCTCTTCCTGGCCCTGGCATTCCCCTACACTGGGGCATAGAACCTTCACAGGGCCAAGGGCCTCTCCTCCCACTGATGACCGACTTGGCCATCCTCTGCTACATATGCTGCTGGAACCATGTGTACACTATGTGCACTCTTTGGTTGGTGGTTTAGTCCCTGGGAGGTCTGAGGGTACTAGTTAGTTCATATTGTTGTTCCTCCTAAGGGGCTGCAAACCCTTCAGCTCCTTGGGTCCTTTCTCTAACTCCTTCATTGAGGACCCTGTACTCAGTTCAATGATTGGCTGTGAGTCTCTACTTCTGTATTAGTTAGGCACTTTCAGAGCCTCTTAGGAGACAGCTATATTAGGCTCCTATATGCCAGCACTTGCTGACATCCACAATAGTGTCTGTGTTTGGTGATTGAATATGGGAAGTATTCCCAGGAGGAGCAGTCTCTAGACTATCCTTCCTTTAATCTCTGCTTCATACTTTGTCTCTGTAATTCCTTCAATGGATATTTTGTTCCACGATCTAAGAAGGAATGAAGTATCCACACTTTGGTCTTCCTTTTTCTTGAGGTTCTTGTGGTTTGTGGATTGTAGTTTGGGTATTCCGTCCTTCTGGGCTAATATCCATTTATTAGTGAGTGCATATCATGTGTGTTCTTTTGTGATTGGGTTACCTCACTCAGCATGATATTCTCAAGATCCATCCATTTCCCTAAGAATTTCATAAATTCATTGTTTAAATAGTTGAGCAATACTCCATTGTGTAGTACTACATTTTCTGTATCCGTTCCTCTGTTGAGGGACATGGGGTTTTTTTCCAGTTTCTGGTTATTACAAATAAGGCTGCTATGAACATAGTGGAGCATGTGTCCTTATTATATGTTGGAGTATCTTCTGGATATATACCCAGGAGTAGTATAACTGGGTCCTCTGGTAGTACTATGTCAAATTTCCTGAGGAACTGCCAAACTGATTTCCAGAGTGGTTGTACCAGCTTGTAATTCCACCAGCAATGAAGAATTGTTCCTCTTTCTTCACAACCTTGACAGCATCTGCTCTCATCTGAATTTTTTAATCTTAGCCATTCTCACTGGTGTGACGTGGAATCTCAGGTTTGATGTGATGTGCATTTCCCTGATGACTAAGGATGTTGAACATTTCTTTAGGTGCTTCTCAGCCATTTGGTATTCCTCAGTTGAGAATTCTTCGTTTAGCTCTGTATCCCATTTTTAATAGGGTTTTTTGGTGATTTGGAGTCTAAGTTCTTGAGTTCTTTGTATATATTGGATATTAGCCCTCTATCGGATATATGATTGGTAAAGATCTTTTCCCAATCAGTTGGTTGCCGGTTTGTCCTATTGCCAGTGTCTTTTGCCTTACAGAAGTTTTGTAGTTTTATGAAGTTCGATTTGTCAACTCTTGATCTTAGAGCTTAAGTTATTGATGTTCTGTTCAGGAACATTCCCCCTGTGCCCATGTGCTCAAGGCTCTTCCCCACTTTCTTTTCTATTAATTTCACCATATCTGGTTTTATGTGGAGGTCCTTGATCCACTTGGACTTGAGCATTGTACAAGGAGATAGGAATGGATCAATTTGTATTCTTCTACATGCTGACCACCAGTTCAACCAACATCATTTTTTTGAAAATGCTGTTTTTTTATCCACTGGAATGATTTAGTTCCTTTGTCAAAGATCAAGTGACCACGGCTATGTGTCTTCCATTCTATTCCATTGATCTACCTGCCTGTCACTATACAAATACCATGCAGTTTTTATCACAATTGCTCTGTAGAAAGCTTAAGGTCAGGGATGGTGATTCCACCAGAGGTTCTTTTATTGTTGAGAATTGTTTTCACTATCCTAGGTTTTTTGTTATTCCAGATGAATTTACAAGTTGCTCTCTCCAAGTCTGTGAAGAATTGAGTTGGAATTTTCATGGGGATTACATTGAATCTGTAGATTGCTTTCAGTAAAATGGTCATTTTTACTATATTAATCCTGCTAATCCATGAGCATGGAATATCTTTCCATCTTCTTAGATCTTCCTCAATTTCCTTCTTCAGAATCTTGAAGTTCTTGTCATACAGATCTTTTACTTGCTTAGTTAGAGTCACACCAAGGTATTTTATATTATTTGTAGCTATTGTGAAGGGTGTTGTTTCCCTAATTTCTTTCTCAGCCTGTTTATACTTTGTGTAGAGGAAGGTGACTGACTTGATTGAGTTTGATTCAGCTACTTTGCTGAAGTTGTTTATCAGGTTTATGAGTTCTCTGGTGTAATTTTGGGGGTCATTTAAGTATAATATCATATCACCAGCAAATAGTGATAATTTGACTTCTTCCTTTCTAATTTGTATCCCTTTGATCTCCTTTTGTTGTCTAATTGCTCTGGATAGGACTTCAAGTACAATATTGAATTAGTAGGGGAAAGAATGAGGAGCCGTGTCTACTTCCTGATTTTAGTGGAATTGCTTCAAGTTTCTCTCCATTTAGTTTGATGTTGGCTACTGGTTTCCTGTATATTGCTTTTACTATGTTCAAGTATGGGCCTTGAATTCCTGATCTTTCCAAGACTTTTATCATGAAGGCATTTTGGATTTGGTCAAATGCCTTCTCAGCATCTAATGAAATGACCATATTTTTTTTTTCTTTGAGTTTGTTTGTATAGTTCATTTGAACTATCCCTGCATCCCTGGGATGAAGTCTACTTGATCATGATGGATGATCATTTTGATGTATTCTTGGATTCCATTAGAAAGAATTTTATTGAGTATTTTTGCATTGATATTCATAAGGGAAATTGGTCTGAAGTTTTCTTTGTTTGTTAGGTCTTTCTGTGGTTTAGGTATCAGAGTAATTGTGGCTTCATAGAATGAATTGAGTAGACTCCTTTGACTTCTATGTTGTGGAATAGTTTGAGGAGTATTGCTATTAGGTCTTCTTTGAAGGTCTGATAATATTCTGCACTAAACCCATCTGGTCCTGGGCTTTTTTGTTTGGAAGACTACTAATGATTGTTTCTATTTCTTTAGGGGATATGGGACTGTTTAGATCATTGATCTGGTTCTCATTTTGTTTAGTATAAGCTTTTGTAGTAGGATCTCATGATTTTTTGGATTTCCTCAGTTTCTGTTGTTATGTCTCCCTTTTCATTTCTGATTTTGTTAATTAGGATAATGTCTTGTTTCCTCTATTTAGTCTGGCTAAGGATTTATCAATTTTGTTGACTTTCTTAAAGAATCAGCTCCTGGTTTGGTTGATTCTTTGTATAGTTCTTTTTGTTTCCATTTGGTTGATTTCAGCCCTGAGATTGATTATTTCCTGCAGTCTACTCCTTTTGGGTGAATTTGATTCATTTGTTCTATAGCGTTCAGGTGTGCTGTCAAGCTGTTGGTGTAAGCTCTCTCTAGTTTCTTTTTGGAGGGACTCAGAGGTATGAGTTTTCCTATTAGGACTACTTTCATTTTGTCCCATAAGTTTGGGTATGTTGTGGGTTCATTTTCATTAAACTCTGAAAAGTCTTTAAGCTTCCACATGTATGTGGGCTTTCTATTGTTTATGTTTTTATTGAGGACCAGCCTTAGTCTGTGATGATCTGATACGATGCAAGGAAATATTTCAATCTTCTTGTATCTGTTGAGGCCTGTTTTGTGACCGATTATATTGGATTATATTGTCAATTTTGGAGAAAGTACATGAGATGCTTAGAAGGTATATCCTTTTGTTTTAAGATGAAATGTTCTATAGATACCTGTTAAATTCATTTGTTTCATAACTTCTGTTAGTCTCACTGTGTCTTTGATGTGTTAGAATGACGAGTCACATCAGAACATACCACACACTAGATCCAAATAGTTCCACGTGTAAGAGGTTTAATTGAGAGGGAGAGAGGGGGGCAGTAGTGGGGAAAGAGAAGAGGGAGAGAGAGAGAGATGGAGGAATGTTCCCAGTATATATATATGGATTGTGATGTAGTGGCCACAGGTAAAGGTGGGAGGTGAGCCCAATGATTCTGGGAATATGGTGGCTGTTGCTCTGGCAACAGGTCTGTGGACCCGCCCATGCATCATCACAGACTTTGGATGTCCTGATGCTAACATACCTCCCTTTTTGATATTATAAAGAGAAGGAAAGAAAAAGGGAAGGGGAAGCCGATGATGAAAAGGGAACAAGGGTGTCGTGTGTCTTAAGCTACTTCCTGCTGTCTAGGGGTGTTGTCAATGGGAGGTAGCTGGCTTTCACTATTGGGATCCACTTGGTAAACATTTGCATCAGGTTCCTCTGTGGACAGTGGCTCATCTGTGGGCAGCGGCTGGTAATCCTGTTGAAGCCTCTGAAAGGGCTTGGTAATAGATTTGAGAAGAGGCTCATGGAGGGAGAGGCTAATGCTGCTTCATATAGGGGATGAGAAAGGAGGGAAAAGGAAGGAACCCACAAATGTATAAAGCTAGCTATTCCTAGGAATGACAAAATCTCTTCCTTTGTAGAAGGGATAGTAAGAGACTGAATGAGATTCTTTCTATCCAAGGTAATAATAGTCTTGTGGGTTGGGGTAATTGTTAGTCCCAAATAGGTGACCTGAGGAGTAGACAGTTGGACTTTAGAAGGTGAGACCCTCTAGCCTCAACTGGAGAGGAAATTTAGAAGAGTAGAGGTGTCAGCTTGGCTAATTTCTAGGGAGGGACTACAGAGAAATACATCATCTATGTAAAATATATCCTTAGATTTAGGGAGAGACAAGGAGAGTAAGTCAGAAGCCAAGGCTTGACCAAATAGATGTGGGCTATCTCAGAATCCATGAGGTAGAACTGTCCAGGTAAGTTTGGTAGAAAAGTGGGTATCAGGATCTGTCCAGGTAAAAGCAAATGTGTTTTGTGACTGGGCATCTGGAGGGAAAGAGAAGAATGCATCCTTGAGATCTAAGACTGAGAAATGGGAAGTCCCTGAGGGGATAGTGGAAAAAAAGTGTGTAAGGATTAGCCCCAACAGGATGAAGAAGAACTACTGCAGAATTAATGATCCTGAGGTCTTGAACCAGGCGATAGTTACCATTAGGCTTCTTAACTGATAATATAGGAGTTTAAAGGGAGAAGAGGTGGGGCAGAGGAGTTTTTTTTCCTCAAGAACTCAGAAATAATAGGCTTAAGTCCCCTGAGGCTCTGGAGAGAGAGAGGGTATTGAGTTTGGGTTATGTACCTGGTAGAGTCCAGTAATTGGATGACAACAGGATAATGATATTTAGCAACAGAGGGGTTCTTGTCATCCCAGACTTGGGGATCTACCTGAGAAGCTGGTAAAGGAAATAATATTGTAATGTTAGTAGGTTGTCTGACTAGGAGAAGGAGCAGAGGAACTGCTGGCGAGCCTGGGTTTAGGCGAATGTGGGGAGCAAAGGAAATAAAGGCTCCCAGCCTAGCTAGAAGATCCCTTCCCAATAAGGGGATAGGACATGTTGGCACTACCAAAAAGGAATGGGTAAAAGGTACACCCCTAAAAATACAACTAAGTGGTGGGGTCTGGAGAAAGAAGTAAGGTTGTCCTCCTACCCTGACAATAGGAGAACTAGAAGAAGAAGTGGGTCCTCAAAACTCTTGTCAAGACGGAGTAAAAACTCCAGTGTCCAAGAGGAAGAAGATGGACAACCCACATACCACTATATTTACCCAGGGCTCCCTGCTAATGATAGCAGTGGTCGGGTCAGGGGAGCTCGGGCCTCCTCAGTCATCCATAGCCAAGCCTAGGAGATCAGTTGGAGGGTTATCTGGAAGTGATGTCCCTTTGTTCTGTGTAACATGAGGGCAATCAACAGCCCAATGTCCCTCTTGATAGCATCTAGGGCATGGCCCTCTTGGCTTGCGGAAGTTAGGGCAAGCTTTTGCCCAATGACCTTTTTTTTTTTTTCTTTTTTCTTTTTTCTTTTTTTTTTTTTTTCTTTTTTTTCTTTCCTTTTTTTTTTTTTTTTTTTACCACATTTGTAGCAGGTACTTGATGGTCTCTGAATCTTAGGAGACCATGAGTCCAGGGTAGTGGTTGGGGCTGGTTGGACAGCCTTTGCTAGCATATGGTATTTTTGTTTGCTGACCCGCCCATGTATTGCCACAGGCTTTGGATGACGTGGTGATGCTAACAGTCTTTGTTTAGTTTCTGTTTCCATGATCTGTCCATTGCAAAGAGTAGGGTGGTGAAGTCTCCCACTATTATTTTATGGGGTGTGATGTGTGCTTTGAGCTTTTGTAAAGTTTCTTTTGTGAATGTGGGTGCCCTTGCAATTGGAATGTAGAGGTTCAGAATTGAGAGTTCATCTTGGTAGATCTTATCTTTGGTGAGTATGAAGTTTCTCTCCTGTTTCTTGGGACCATTTGCTTGGAAAATTGTTTTCCAGCCTTTGATTCTGAGGTTGTGTCTGTCTTTGTCACTGAGGTGGGTTTCCTGAATGCAAAAAAATGTTGAGTTTTGTTTACCCTCACAGTCTGATTATCTATGTCTTTTTATTTGAAATTTAGTCCATTGATATGAATAGATATTAAGGAAAAGTAATTGTTGCTTCATGTTATTTTTGTTATTAGAGTTGGAATTCTTCATGTGGCTATCATCTTTAGTTTTTTTTTGTTTTTTTGTTTTGAAGTTTACTTTCTTGTTTTTTCTACAATGAACTTTTCCTCTTTGTGTTGAAGTTTTCCATTTATTATCCTTTGAATGGCTGGATTTGTGGAAAGATATTTTATAAATTTGTTTTTGTCATGGAATACCTTGTTTTCTCCATCTATGGTTGTAGAGAGCTGCCCGAACTGCACCCTAAAGATGGCACCAGCTTCCGCTCCTTGCTGGAGTGCAAGAGTAATAAGCAACTCCTTATTTGGCTATGCTTGTTTGCCTGGCTTGCTTCCGCGTATGGCAACCTATCAACACGCACCACATGGCCTACTAAGATAGGCTCAGGATAGAGCATTTAAGACCCTGGGGTGTTGCCCTCGTGGGGAGCAGTGAGTGAGTGAGTGAGTGAGTGAGTGAGTGAGTGGAGGAGAAAGTCAGAAGTCAGAAGAATGTATTAAGTTCCTGAATAAACTGCATGGAGAAGAGCTTGTGAGTCGCTTCTTTCTTGCTGGCCGAGATGGTATCGACAAGTGGTGCCGAAACCTGGGACCCTCTCCCCAAGACGAGCTCAGAACTTCTTGCATTCAGGGCAGATGGCTGGTGAGTTCCAGGTAAGTTGGAACTTGGTCCCCTCTAAAGGTTAGGGGAAGCACTCCCAAACTGAGGAGTGGTAAGGTCCTCGGAAGTAGAGGCTATAAAGACTCCGGAGAGGAGCAATAAAGTTTTGCAGCAAAGCGAACTAAGTAGAAGTGAAAGTAACTATGGGTGCTAGGGAATCTTGCCCAATTTTTTTGACTCTTCAGGAGCTACTATCTTCAAAAAATCTGAAACTTAAGAAAAGTGAGACTGCTGCCCCATGGTTTGCAGTGTCTGGCAATTTAACCATCTCCTGCTGGGATATGTTAGGAAAAGATTTAGATTTTGCATGGGAGCAAGGTATGCTTAACAGTGATGATAGACCAGTATGGAAGCTAATTAGGGGGTGTCTAGAAGATCAAAGGTGCTGTGAAGCAGTAGAGGAAGGACAGGCAGCGTTAGAGTAGATAAAAGAGGAGTGTTCGGTAAAGTCAGAAAAGGAAAGTACAGACACGAAGTGGTCAGATACAGATGAAGAGTTGGAAACCCTAATTAGGTCCTTTTGCCCTGAAGTGTGGCGGACAGTTAGAACTGAATTGTCACTTGCTTGTCCGTCCAGTTTTTCAAGATGCACAGGGTCAGTGTTATCATGAGCCCTTGGATTTTAAGGTTATAAAGTCCTTGGCCGAGTCTGTCTGTACTTACGGGATCACAGCCTCTTTCACTTTAATTTGCTAATGAACAGGCAGATGCTAATCGAGCAGCTGGGAATCAAGCCTGGGTTAGGGATATGCTTTTGGGGTAAGGTTGTTTTGCTAATCAACTGACTGGTTACTAGCAGCTGCTGTGATGCAGCTGAGTAAGAACAAATAGATACCCTTTGGCAGCCAGCACAAGTAGACTGCGAGTGGAAATTTCCTGGCTTATGTGTGACTTCCATTCAATATCAAAGTATTACTCAGGTTGCTAATCTCTCTCAACAGTTGTCTCAATATCTTACAGGAAATTGGTCTACAGGTTTTGAGGGTCTCATGAATCGGCTGAGATTGGCTATCGTCAGTGTTAACTCTATGAGGGTGGATGCAGGGCTGGCTGATCATCATCTTGGATCGCCTCTGCCGTGAATCATCTGAAAGAATGGGCAGCATGGGTGCTCTTTAGCCCTATTGGGGATTGTCTGTTTCACTGGTCTCTGGTGTTTGTGTAAGATAAGGATTGTTCAGAAGTGGAATGCAGCCATGGTGGTTCAAGCATTTACAGCCATTGAGGCTGGGCAGTCTCCCCAAGCATGGCTTGCTGTCATGCAGAAATAATTGTCCATTGACCTTCGGGTTATGGAATCGTCGAGTTCGGGATTTGAGGCTTAGCACTGCACTTCAGGTGTGCTGCCTGCAGCTAGCAACCTCAAGAAGAGCATGTCTGATTGCATACAGGTTGATGCTCCAGAACCTGTCTCTGTGGAAAAGGCATTGGACAGGTCTGGCCCTCCCTGGGAGGCATGAAGCATGGGGTGGGGTAGTACAATGTCCCTGTATTTTTTCTTCACCTTTCAGAGATCAGACCTCTGTTCTTGCCTGTTTTGCTGTAAAACAAAAAGGGGGAACTGTAGAGAGCTGCCAAAACTGCGCCCTAAAGATGGCGCTGGCTTCCGCTCCTTGCTTGAGTGCAAAAGTAGTAAACAACTCCTTATTTGGCTATGCTTGTTTGCCTGGCTTGCTTCCTTGTATGGCAACCTATCTGTATGCACCACATGGCCTACTGAGATAGGCTCAGGATAGAGCATTTAAGGGCCTGGGGTGTTGCCCTTGTGAGGAACAGTGAGTGAGTGTGTCAGTATGTGAGTGAGTGAGTGAGTGAGTGAGTGGGGGAGAAGAGCTTGTGAGTCACTTCTTTCTTGCTGGCTGTGATGGTAGCAACATATGGTAATTGAGAGTTTTTCTGGGCATAGCAGCCTGGGATGGCATTTTTGTCCTCTTAGGGTCTAAATGACATCTGCCCAGGATCTTCTGGCTTTCTTAGTCTCTGGTGAGAAGTCTGGTGTAATTCTGATAGGTCTGCCTTTATATGTTGCTTGACTTTCTCCCTCAGTGCTTTTAATATTCTTTCTTTTTTGTGTGTGCATTTGGTGTTTTGATTATTATGTGGTGGGAGGAATTTCTTTTCTGGTCCAAACTATTTGGAGTTCTGTAGGCTTCTTGT
>JADRCD010214311.1:0-38683 GCA_019843815.1 Montemys delectorum | reverse complement strand
TTCCTAGTCTCTGGTGAGAAGTCTGGTGTAATTCTGATAGGTCTGCCTTTATATGTTGCTTGACTTTCTCCCTCAGTGCTTTTAATATTCTTTCTTTTTTGTGTGTGCATTTGGTGTTTTGATTATTATGTGGTGGGAGGAATTTCTTTTCTGGTCCAAACTATTTGGAGTTCTGTAGGCTTCTTGTATGTTCATGGGTGTGTCTTTGTTCAGATTAGGGAAGTTTTCTTCCATAATTTTGTTGAAGATATTCACTGGTCCTTTAAGTTGGGACTCTTCACTCCCTGATATACCTACTATCCTTAGGTTTGATCTTCTCTTTGTGTCCTGGATTTCCTAGGTGTTTTGCCTTAGAATCTTTTTGCATTTTGCATTTTCTTTGACTGTTGTGTCAATAGTTCCTATGGTATCTTCTGCACCTGAGATTCTCTCTTCTATCTCTTGTATTCTGTTGGTGATGCTTGCATCTAGGATTTCTGACTTCTTTCCTAGATTTTCTATCTCCAGGGTTGTCTCTCTTTGTGATTTCTTAATTGTTTGTACTTCAATTTTTAGATCCTGGATGGTTTTGTTCAATTCCTTCACCTGTTTAGTTGTGCTTTCCTCTAATTCTTTAAGGGATTTTATGGGCTTCTATTTGTTTACTTGTGTTCTTCTGTAATTCTTTAAGGGATTCTTGTGATTCCTCTTAAAGGGCTTGTACCTCTTTACCCATGTTCTCCTGTACTTCTTTAAGGGAGTTATTTATGTCCTTCTTAAATTCCTCTATCACCATCATGAGATATGATTATACGTCCAAATCTTGCTTTTCCTGTGTGTTGGGGTCTCCAGGGTTGCTGTGGCGGGAGTACAATGTTCTGATGATTCCAAGTAGTCTTGATTTCTGTTGATAAGATTTTTTTATTAGATTTTTTTCATTTACATGTCATATGATATCTCCTTTCCCAGTTTCCCCTCTGAAAAAAAGAAATGAAATAAAATAAAATAAAATAAAATAAAATAACAAAAATGAAAACAACAATGACATAAAAACCCTGTTTCCTCCCCCACCCCCTGCTCATCAACCTACCCTCTCCAGCTTCCTGGCCCTGGCATCCCCCTACACTGGGACATAGAACCTTCACAGGGCCAAGGGCCTCTCCTCTCATTGATGACTGACTTGGCAATCCTCTGTTACATATGCTGCTATACCCTTTAGTCCCACCATGCATACTCTTTGGTTGGTGGTTTAGTCCTTGAGAGCTCTGAGGGTACTAGTTAGTTCATATTGTTGTTTGTCCTAAGGGGCTACAAACCCTTCAGCTCCTTGGGTCCTTTCTCTAGCTCCTTCATTGGGGACCCTGTACTCAGTCCACTGAATGGCTGTGAGTCTCAATTTCTGTATTAGTCATGTATTATCAGAGCCTCTCAGGAGAGAGCTATATCAGGCTCCTGTCAGCCAGAGTTTCCTAGCATTCACAATAGTGTCTAGATTTGATGATTGAATATGGGAAGTATTCCCATTGCTGGTGGAACTGCAAGCTGGTACAACCACTCTGGAAATCAGTTTGGCTCTTCCTCAGGAAATTGGACATAGTACTACCAGAGGACCCAGCTGTACCACTCCTGGGCATATAGCCAGAAGATGCTCCAACATATAATAAGAACACATGCTCCACCCTGTTCATAGCAGCCTTATTTATAATAGCCAGAAACTGGAAAAAACTCCGATGTCCCTCAACAAAGCAATGAATACAGAAAATGTGGTACATCTACACAATAGAGTATTATTCAACTATTCAAAACAATGAATTTATGAAATTCTTAGGGAAATGGATGGATCTGGAGAATATCATGCTGGGTGAGGTAACCCAATCACAAAAGAACACACATGGTATGCATTCTCTGATAAGTGGATATTAGCCCAAAAGATCAGAATACCCAAAGTACAAACCACAAGAAAGTCAAGAAGAAGGAAGACCAAAGTGTGGATACTTCATTCCTTCTTAAAAGGGGGAACAAAATACACATGGAAGAAACTGCAGAGACTAACTATGAATCAGAGACTGAAGGAAGGACAATCCAGAGACTGCTCCACCTGTGTATCCTTCCCATATTCAATCATGAAATCCAGATACTATTTTGGTAAGATTCTCTGTTTGCCTTTGCCATCTGTTGATCTCTGGTGTTAGATGCTCTTGCTGTCTCTGACTGGAGCTTGTTCCTCCTGTGGGTCTGTCAGTCTGTGTCAGCACTCCTGGGAGATCAGCTCTCACCTGGTATTAGCTGTCCCTCTTGGCTGCAGATGGAGGTAAAAAGGATCCTTTCCCAGCTGCCCTGCCCTTTCTTCAGCCTGTGCCTCCTACCTTGTCCCCTGGTTCTTCAGTTTCTTGATCAACATGTCTGTTTTGGTGCCAATACCATGTAGATTTTATTACTATTGTTCTGTAGAGTAACTTTGAGATCAGGGATGGGAAATCGTTCTATCTCCTGCTATCTTCTTTAATTATTTTCTTCAAAGATTTGAAATTGCTGTCATATAGGCCTTTCACTGGCTCGGTCAAAGGTACCCAAGATATTTTATATTATTTGTGGCTATTGTTAATATTGTTGTTTCGTGATTTTTTTTTCTTAGCCCATTTGTCAGTTTTATATAAGTGAGCTGCTGCCTTTTTTTTTTTTTTTTTGTAGTTAATCTTGTATCCAGTTACTTTCCTGAAGGGATTTATAGCTTTATGTGCTTCCTGATAGAAATTTTGGGGTCACCTATGTATATTACCATATCATATGAAAATAGTGAGATTTTGACTTCTTTTCCAAATACTCCTTTAGTAGTCTAATTGAAGTAGATAGAGCTTCATTTCTATATTAAATAGATATGGAGAGAGTGGATAGCCTTGTCTTCTCCCTGTTTTTTTTTTATAGGAAACACCACTAAACATTGTTCATGACAACACTTCCTGATTCATTAATCAGGAACATAATTGGAAAATACGAAAGACAAATATCTGTCATATTGAATATCTGTTGGTAGTGTTTGTTTTATTTTATATTGGAAATTTTTTGTATTTACATTTAGCATACATGTCTTAGTCATCATCAATGAAATCTCTCTTTACAATAAATGGAAACTATTATATCGATCAACATCCAGACAAAATATAGAGAATAAGTCAAAATAACTTGGGTTGCAGAACTTGAAGAAGAAATTTCTGGTTTCTTTAGATACTCAGTTGTGTCATGTGATGTTTTTCTGGAAACTGTCTTATGAGAGTTTTTTGTTAAAGTAGACACATGGGAGGGTGTTTTGACAAGAACAGACATCTGGAAACAGCCTGAAAAGGGAGCATGAAATATTTTCCTAGAGGAGATGCTTCAGAGAACACATGATGTTTGGAAAGTGTATAAACATAACCCAACAGATAGTGGACAATGCTGGACGGCATTGATATGCCTTACCATTCTTTGCTGGCCATTGTTTGTTATGACTTTGAGTATATAGAAACACTCCAAAAAACTACAAGTGCTGTTCTGGTGCCTTCCTGCCACTTCTGCAGACTCTGGTTACTCGGAAAAGTCTCACCATGATTTCTTCTGGGTTGACATGACATTGCTCATTCTTGAGTGGTGTTTTGCTAGTAGACCGAGCTGCTGATGCTGATTCAGGTGAACTGAATTGCTGATATCCTGACAACCAAGATTAGCTGCTGGATGGAACCAGCCAGAGAACCTCTATGCTAGGCTCAGTCTGAAAGCATAACAGAGGATCATTAATAGTTTCAGCAATTGATCCTTGCACATAGGACAGGTTTCAGTTTAGGCCAGTCATTGGTTGACCATTCCCTCTATCTCTGTTCTATCTTTGTGAGCATATCACAATCAAGACAATGACAGACAACCATTTGAGTCAATGATTTTGTGGTAGGCTTGCTGTGTATCATTCCCATGGGAGTTCAGCCTGGCTACAGAAGATGTCACTTCATGTTCCATATCTCCTACATATAGAAGTCTCAGCTAAGATTATCCCCATAGACTCCTTGAAGCATCCACACTGCCTCTGTCTCGGGTCTCTGAACATCCTAGAGATGCCTCTAACCCCTACACATCACTGATTTTCATTCTCTCTCCCTTGTTCTCCCTACATATAATCCATCCTATCCAATTCCCTAACCTTCCTCTCTCTCAACCAGTTCCCTCCCTCCATGAAACTGAGTTAAGGGGAATAACATGAACTGTTATTCTTAGAAAGATTCAACTATACTCCCTGCACCCTCATTGTTATTTAGTTTCTTTAAGGCTGTGGATTGTAGTGCAGGTATCCTGTACTTTGTGGCTAATAGCCACTTATAAGGAGTACATGCTCGTTCTTTTGAGTGTGAGTTACCACACTCAGAGTGATTATTTTCTAGTTCCATTTGTTTGCCTGCAAACTTCATGATGTCCTTGCTTTTAATAGCTGAATAATATTCCATTGTGTAAATGAACCATATTGTTTTTATCCATTCTTCAGTTGAGGGACATCTAGGTTGTTTCTAGTTTTTGTATATTACAAATAAAGCTACTATGAAAATAATTGTGCAAGTGTCCTTGTAGGATGGAGGAGTACTTTTTGGGTATATATGCCCAGGAGTGGTATAGTTGAGTCTTGAAATAGAACTAATTATTCCTGATTTCTTGAGAAATTGATTTTCATTGTAGTTATACAAGTTTACAACCTCACTAGTACTGGAGGAGTATTTCCCTTGCTCCACATCCTTGCCAGCATGTGCTGCCCCTTGAGTTTTTGATCTTAACCATTCTGATGGTTGTAAAGCAGAAGTTCAGAGTCATTCTGATTTGAATTTTCCAGGTAATTAAGGATGTTAAACATCTCTTTAAGTGTTTCTAACCCTTTAGAATTCTACCTCAAGACCTAATAGAACAGAAAGTGGAGATTAGCCTTGAACTCATTGGTACAGGAGAAAACTTCCTGAATAGAACAAGAACAGCACAGTCACTAAGATCAACAATTAATAAATGAGACCTCATGAAACTGACAAGCATCTGTAAAGCTCTGGGCACCATCAATAAGACAAAATGACAGCCTACAGATTGGGAAAAGGTCACCCAATAAAAAAAAGAGGTAGAAAACTAAACTGATAATTCACAACAAAGGAATCTAAAACAACTGAGAAACACCTAAAGAAATAATCAAAGTCCTTAGTGATCAGAGAAATGCAAATCAAAACGACCCTGAGAGTCTATGTCACACCAATCAGAATAGCTAAGATCAAAACCTCAAGTGACAGCACATGTTGGCAAGGATGTGGAGAAAGAGGAACATTCCTCCATTGCTGATGTGATGGCAAACTGCTACAACCATTCTGGAAATCAATCTGGAGGTTCCTCAAAAAATTGAAAATAGATCTATCGAAAGACCCAGAAATATCACTCTTGGGAATATACCCAAAAGATGTCCCACCATGCCAGAGGGGCATGTGTTCTGCTACGTTCATAGCGGCCCTGTTTGTTATAGCCAGAAGTTGGAAACAACCCAGATGTGCCACAACAGAAGAATGAATACAGAAAATATGGTTCATTTACACAATGAAATACTACTGAGCTATTAAGAATGAGGACATCCTGAGGTTTTAGGTAAATGGATGGAACTAGAAAATATCATCCTGAGTGAGGGAGCTCAGACCCAAAAGAACATGCATGGTATGTACTCACTAATAAGTGGATATTAGGCAAAAGAAAAAAAAAATGCACCAAATACCACAGAACTCAAAAAGGTCCACAAGCTGAAAGGCACAAGTGAGGATGCCTCAGCACCACTTGGGAGGGAGAAGAAAGCAACCACAAGGGGAGAGGGAGGGAGGGACCTGGGGGGAAAAGGGAATGGGGGTGTGGAAAGTGGAACATGATCGGGTATTGTGTGTGGGGATGGGGGGGAAGGACTGAAGTCCCAGAGAGCCAGCAGAAACAACTGAAACATGCAACCACCTGAAGTAGAAAGTTAGCAGAACCCTTCAGAATGCACCAGAGACCTGGGGTATGAAAGACTCTCAGGACTCAAAGAGAGGGACCTTAGATGAAATGCCACACCGTATAGAGAGGGAACTTATAAAGCCCACTTCCCACAGACAGAAAGTGTGGGATGGGGTTACCATCCCTCAGTCACAACTCTGACTCATAATTGTTCCTGTCTGAAAGAACTGCAGGGATGGAAATGGAGAGGATTCTGTGGATAAGAAGGTCCAGTGACAGGCCCACAGTGGGATCCAGCTCAAGGGGAGGCCCCAAGACCTGACCCTATTACTGAGGCTATGCAGGGCTCACAAAAAGGGACCTATCATGATTGCCCTCTAAAAGACCCAACACATAGTTGAAAGAGTCAGATGCAGATATTTGCACCCAACCAATGAACAGAAGCTACTGACACCTGTGGTTGAATTAGGGGAAAGTTGGAAGAAGCTGAGGAGAAGGGTGATCCTGAAGGAGGATCAGCAGTCTCAGTTTACCTGGACACCTGAGGTCTCTCAGACACTGGAACACCAACCAGGCAGCATACACCAGCTGATATGAGGCCTCAAACACATATATAGCAGAGGACTGCTGGGTCTGGGTTTAGTCAGGGAAGATATACCTAACCCTCAAGAGACTGGAGGAACCAGGGAGTAGAGAGGTCTGATGGGTTGGTTGGTGGGGACATCCTCATGGAGATAAGGGGCAGGGACGAGGTATGGGATATGGATCAGTTGGAGGGTGGACCGGGAGGGGAATAAAATCTAGAGTTTAATATTTAAAAAAGAGAAAAGGAATATTAAATAAAATGGGAAACATGAAAAAAAGCAATTACATGCCATAGATATTTCAGTAGATGTGTTTCAAAGCTTAAATAAAAGTAAATTGACAGTATGCTCATTGTAAAAAAAAACTTCACCAACACTTCATCTGGCAGAGGGATAATATGCAAAATATATAAAGAGCTCAAGAAGTTAGATACTAACAATCCAAATAACCCAATTAAAATGGGGTCCAGAGCTAAACTGAGAATTCTCAACTGAGAAATCTCTAAAGGCTGCGAAACACTTAAAGTTCAATGCCTCTAGTCATCAAGAAAATTCAGATCACACATGACTCTGAGATTCCAATCTTTTAAAACTTTTAAGTTACATTATTTAAATTCACTTTACATCCTCATCACAGCCCCTCCCTCCTCTTTTCCCAGACCCACCCTTATAGGTCTCTTTCCCCACTGACCCCACAGTGACCACTTATCTGCAGAGAAGAGTAGCCTGCCTTGGGTACCACCTCACTCTGAGGCATCTACCACCAGTAGGTCTAGGAAATCCTCTCCCACTGGGGCCCAACCAGGAAGTCCAAGTAGAGATAAGAGGAATCCAGTGACAGGGATCAAATACTGAGACAGCTCCAGTTCCACATTTTAGAGGAACCAGGTGAGCATCATACACATGTGTTGGGGGTCTAAATCCAACTTAGATGCATGCTCCCTGGTTGCTGTTCATGCTCTGTGAGTCCCCACAGTCCCATTTTAATTGACTCTGTACATCTTCTTGTATTGTCCTTGACCTTTCCTACTTGATTACTTCTATTTCTCTCTCTCTTCCACAAGAATCTCCAGGCTGGACCTGATGTTTGGCTGTGAGTCAGCATCTAACTCCATCCATTGCTGGATGGAACCTCTCAAGAGAAAACATCATGACCAAGTCCAACTTAGGGAGATTACAGTTCTTTTTATCTTACGGCTTATAGTTAGTATATCTCTCTGAGGAGTCAGGATAGGATACAAACAGGGCAGCAACCTAGAAGTAAGACCTGATGCAGAGACCATGGGTGAGTGCTGTTTATTAGCCACGTTCCTCATGCCAAACCCATTCTGCTTTCTTTCATTACCCATGACTGCCAGCAAGGGGTGACACTGTCCACAGGTAACTTGCATATCAATTACTTATCAAGATAATACTCTAGAGATTTGTGTATAGTCCCAATGTTAATGAGATAATTTTAATTATGGTTTATTCTTATCAAAAATGACATTTGTTTCAAAAAACACTATGAATAGGAATACCCTGTGGTATAGTTGTACTTCTCCTGGGTAAATGTTACTATCTTCAAAAGACTTTAACATATGACCAAAATACTCCCACTTCTACATTTATCACACTAATATTTTAAATAACCAAGTTATAGATTAAAATTGCCTTGAGTGTCATCCAAGAATGAATATAAAATTTGGGATTTCTGGGAATGGTACAACTGGAAATCATCATATTAGACAAAATAAATGAGGCTCTGGAAGAATAATATTGAATGCAGATCCTAGGCTTTACATTCACATATTTGTATGTGTATATGCACATGTATGTGCATGTGTCCAACTTTCTGTCTATATTCATGTACCTAGTCATGTAAAATAAAAGTAGAAAAGAGACTATCTTGAGTAAGCAAAAGGTACTGGAAAAGAGAGAGAGGTAAGTGGCAGTATATCAGGGAATAGAGTAAAAGTAAATGCTTTACGTAAAAAGAAAAATATGTCTTAAAACTGTAAATAATATAGAAAATGTAACAAAATGTACACTATTGGAGAAAGTAGAGATTTTTAAAATATTAATAATTTCATAAAATAAAACCAAACTCCATTTAAACACATTTTTAAGCCAGTATTTTATAATGTTTAAAGAAGATGGAAAAGGGTAAAAGTATTTATGGAATCTGAACTGTAAGACTGTAATATAAAAATAGCCTATAATCAACAGGAAGAAGTTAGAAAACTACATAACAGATAAAAAAAGTTAATTCTCGGTGCTAAGTAACAAAGCCCAAGATGTCTGGGGAAAAAAGCAAATGCCACCCATGTTCACAAGTAATTAGAGAAATGCAAATTAAAACTAACAGTGTAACACTTTTCCCATTAGCAATATTTAGAAACTTATGTAAAATATTACTAAGGACAAGTACAAAAAATAATCTTGTTTAATTTTAATTTTATTTGCTGTTATGTAAGGGGTCCTCAGGGTGAGGCTAAATCAAGCAGGTGTCTTTCTGGGAGGTGGCCCACCGTTTTTTCGTGGCTTATGATGGGTGACATCTGAGAGTCAAGGTCCCAGGAGACCTTATCTCTGGATGGCTCCTTGCAGCTGGCATGCCTTTTCCTATCACTGTTACATATTCTAATGATTCCTGGGCATCAGCCCTTCTATTAGGCAGATTTTCTGCAGATCAACAAAAAGATGAACTTTCATGAATAAATGCTATTTAGATGAATTAATGATTTTATAAAATTCCTGATTTGATTAAAACAATTTTAGAAAAACAAAACTTTAAGAGATGGTTTTACTTGCTTTTCTAGAAAGATATATATATATATATATATGTGTGTGTGTGTGTGTGTGTGTGTGTGTCTGTGTGTGTGTGTGTGTCTGTGTGTGTGTCTGTGTATGTATGAATGAACACTGGTGGAGTTGATGAGATGTAGTCAGGCCTGGCCAGAGTGCATGTGTCTGCATATGTCTGTATATGTGTTTTAATTCTCCCTTTCTTCCTTTTCTTTTCTTTCTGGTTCACAATGAGTTAATAAGCTCTGTGCATCTTGCCTGGGACTCCAGGCTTTCCAGAGAAATAAGAGACTATAAGTCATTTAATTACCCTCCCCCCACCCTCTGGTTAAAATTGCCTGAAGCCAGCAGATTCTGGCCTCAGATTACTGAAGACATAAGAAAGATAAATGTTACAAAATAAGCAATATTTTAGACCTCTCAAATTTTAGTTTTGCCTCTGTAAACTGCCAATACTGCCCTGAGAACTGGTGCTCAGGCAGGCTTCCGGTGTGAGCATGTGTCTGCATGATGTGTTTGTGTGTTAGTGATATAGGGCACAATCTGGCACACATGTGGAGCTCAGATGACAATGGTAAGCTGTTGATTTCTCCTTACTCCTTACCTTCTGGGAAATACACTCAGGGCATCATGCTTATATTTTCAGTGTATTTATTTGCTTACCCACCTTGTAGAACCAAGAAATAATTCTATATACTGTTGGACATAATACAGACTGCTGTTTTCACTCTTGCACAGTGTGTATGTTAGCATGTGGTAAGATTAGCTTTTTTAACCTTGTATGTCAGAAATCACACTACTAAAGAAAATATAAATAAACCATAAGAACCAGAAAACACTTTCAGTGTTATTCTATCAAAGCATTGTTCTACTGCATAGACTCAAGAAGTAATCCAAGTGCCTTTAACAGTAAGACTGGACAGATGTAATGTAGAACTATACATCAGAATAAGAAGCAATACAGACCGATGGGTAAGATGGAAGTGTACCATTACACATTAATTTGAAAAAAAGAAAAAAGAACTGTACTGAGTGTAGCAACAACAAGAGCAGTAGTAGCAACAGCAGCAGCAACAACAACAGCAACAGCAATAACAACAGCAGCAACAACAACAGCAATAGCAACAACAAAATATTCTTCTATTGTCAAGTGTCTACTTGGGTTGTAGTAATGATGGAAACTCCACCAGTAAAGGTTTATCAAGACAATTACACAAATATGATCAAGGCCAACACCAATCTCCATGCTAATGTTGATGGGGAAAAGCTTATACAACTAACTGTAACAAAGTACATCAATTGTTTGTCCAGTGCTAAATACTCAGCCCTTTAAATACACTACCAACCAAAGAATATACATGAGAGAACCAGGAGTCCAGATACATATGTAACAGAGTGTTGCCTTGTCTGACATCAATGGAAAGGGAGGGAAGCTTAATGCCCCAGTGTAGGGGATGTTAGAGGGTGAGGTGGGAGTGGATGACTGGGTGGAGGAGCACCCTCATAGAGGCAAAGGGGAGGAGAGTGACAGGAATGGGATGGGGGTAGTGATGGAGGGGTAACCAGGAAGGATATTATTTAAAATGTAAATGAATAAAATTATTAATAATAATAAATAAATAATATAAAGTAACATTATATAAAATAATTAAGTTATTTTAGACCTGATCAGTCTGCATAACACTGCTTCACATATACATTAATATGTATGTGTATACTATGCAAATGTATGAACATAAACATGTATACATGCAACAACAATGAATAAAAATGAGGTTATAAATTTGTAAAATAGCAAGGGGATATGTGGGAGCAGGAAGAGGAAGAAAGGAATGGAAGAAATGTTGCAATTATGTTATAATCTAAAAATAAAATTGTACTCTCAAAAACTGCTATGAAATTTCAACAAGTTGTATGTGACATATTTTCTACTTCTTTCAAAGTCACTCAGACTGTATTTGTTTTATTTCATAATAAATTTCTTACAATGCTTTCCAAACTGATTGTATGGTCTCACACTCCGTATATATGTCTCATACCCTGTTACTCTTATTGGCTGAAACTGTCCCGCAGTTTCACGAACCAGGTTCTCTCTAGGCGGAAGGGAGAAAAAGACCTGAAACACAGAGTTCGAGAACAAAAGGACACGAACCCAAGTTGAGTCCCAATCAAGGCTTCCAACTTTACTTTTGGGGTTCAGGATTTATAAGTACACGAGAAAGTGAAACTGGATCTCTAGGTTACAATGATATTTGCATGACATAAACAATGCGGAAGGAGTCAGGAAAGAGTCAGAAAAGAGTCAAGGGGAAGTCAAGGGGAAGCTTGACTGCCTGGCGTGCCTGCTCTTGAGGGTAGCGGCTCAGGGTGTCCGGCAGGTCTTGAAGCTGGGAGAGGTTGGAGGCGCAGCCTGCAGTGGAGGCTGGGGTCAGCAGCGGATGTCCTCAGGCAGTCAGTTTGTTTACATTCAACAATGTCCTCAGCCAGCCACCAGGTGTACCTTCCTCTGGAATCCTAAGGCAGAGGAACTCAGTGTAGTGGGCCTTTGTTTTAGGCACAGCAGGCATGAATTGACAGTCTCCAGTTGTAAGCTCTGATGTCGCAGAGTTGAGGCAGGAAGGAGGGACCCAACAATTGGCTATCATCAATCCATTTAAATCAATATGTATTAAAATGACACCAATAACATCTTAGTAGCATACACTAGGAACTAATTATCTTAAACACAAACCACTTCACATATCTTCCTGGGTATGATCTATTTAACAAGTTTGCCCATTGATCTTATTGTAGAGTTATACATTGTCTATTTTGAAAATTCTTTATTATTTATATGTAAGACAGGCATTATTTTCAAATTTGGTGACTTGAATTTTTAAATTTTCACATTGTCTATCACAGTTGAATTTTTTCATTAAAATCCACAGTATCTATTATTCTGCTGTGATTAGTGTTTTGAAAACTCCATATGAAAGTAACATTATAATAAAATCAAGTGTATAATTTATAAATTATGCTTTCATGTAGTGATACACATTAAGTACTTTATTCCTAAACAGGAGAATCACATGGAAGGAAATATTAACCATTAAAAAATATAAGAACAATGTGCAGTGTCTGGTATTGCTGGCAAGTTATTGTGTCAGTGTAAGAAGATGATCAGACAACCTAAGAACAAATAAAAATGGGAAAACAGTTTGGCAACAGGAATCCTCGAAACTGGTGAAAATACAGTATGAGTACTTAACTGTTCTTAAAGAGTGATAAGCAAGACATTTAAGAGGTTGTACATTTTCGTAGGAATAATCCAATGGGCAAAACAAATGAATCTCATCCAACTTCCATGAATTGTAAAAATTTTGGAAACTCTTAATGGAGGAATAATTAAGCAAATTATAGTTCAGGTATTTATGGTAATGATGTGAAACACTGAAAAATGATTTTGTAATTAGTGAACTAGATACAGATCTAAATTTTTAAGATGTCTTCTATCATTTAATCACAACAAAATCCGTTGTTGTGGACACTTCTCATATTGAAATTGCATAACAGGACTTAGCATCTCACACTGTTAAATGATAATTCTGGATCTCAAAAATGGACTGTCACTGAATTGACAGCATATGATGAAAACTCCTGGCTGATGCTAGTTCTCATTTCTTTATTTCATTGTCAATGAACACAGTTTAAATGTCTGATCAAACCAGAGATTAGAGCTCCTTTAAGGATCTTCTAACAGAATAAAATATTCCACTCTAAAATTTGCAAGCAAATAAATATAGCCAATATATCTTCTATTTCCCCACTGGCTTAATATTTTAATTTCAAAGTAAAATATTTGATTGTATCATGTGACATTGTATGTGTATTGCCAAAATTACACCCATATCCACTACCATAACTGCTGCTATTGCCCCTATAACCCTAACTACAACCAGTGAATGTATGGAGAGAGTGCAAGCATCCAATGTGATGCATTTGCAAACAATAGCACTATCAATATTTTTAAATGTTCTGTATCATAGTGCTCATCTTCAGTATGTAATTAGTAGGACTGATTTAGCAAAGATTCTGAACTCCTCAGTGGAACAAAGAACAAAACAGTATTTCTAAGTTGTCGTCTTCACAGGCTTTTTACAATAATTATAGTAAACATGACAAAAGTTACAGTTGTGTAGAAAGTCTGAAATATGTAAGAAAGCCCTGTCTTTGCATAAATGGTTTGTATTTACAAAGTGTAACATCCTATGATTGTCATAGTCACCAAAGAGTATGAAATTTGTAAGCAAGAAACCTAACCCTGTTGTGTGTTATTTTTAATCTGTAAGTGGGCACTGACCTGATTTGTTTAAAATAAAGAATCTTAGAACTTCCTACGAGTAAAGTGCCAGCTACAGGACAAAGAGTTTTTATTTTCCTGTTACAGATTAGACTTGTTTTATTCAATTAAGGAAAACATGGAGAAATATTTTTAAATGAGAAAACCTAATCTTACATGAGTAATTCCATATTTTTCAACTCGAAAGGTTCTTTTTAAATAAGTCTATACCTTAAATCTGTGAAATAATAAAGCAGAAGTCTACTTACTAAGCAGTAAACTAACCCACTAAGGTAGTTAAATATTGGTTTTAATGAGGCCAGGGTCACAGAATAGAAATGCAACCACACAAATTTGTTCATCAGTAGAGAAATATAATCCCATGGCTGCACACTGGGTTTCCACTGGGTCTAAAATTCTTAACATGGAATTAATTAGAGGCAACAATGGCTTGACAGAACTCTTCCACCATTAGTAGAAGCTGAGGGGATTTCATGCTTATGTTCTTCTGTAAATCAACATCTTTTTCCTCATATTTTTTAAATAAAGGAAGTATTTGAAGTTAATAATGTGTTTCTGATTAGATAGATTGAAAATTTCATGAAATACCTTGATCTATATAATAAGAGTTCAGTCATCCTTTTCTCCCTTTGATGGAATCTAGGTGCCATTTCAGTAAGCATTTTAGGGTAGATTATTTGAAAGCACTCAGCACAATTAAATTCATATGAAGGACATAATGAAATGTATATATTTCCTTCCTATTCTATAGACATTCCATTTCCTTTGTAAAGTTAACTGTAAAAATTTTTTGTCTGTCCTTTTAAAAGTATAATATAGGAACTAGAGTGTTGGCTTAGTGGTTGTGGTTTCAATTTCCAGCACTCATATGGAAGTTCACAACTGTTCATAACTATACTTCCAGAGGATCTGGAACCTTTAAGCAGACAAACATGCAGGCAAAACATCAATGCACATAAAAATAAAATAAATCTGTGAAAATATATTGTATTATATGGCTTAGATATCCCCCATCATTTATAACAAGCAACCATATTTTAAAACTATATGAAAGTGATGGAAAACTTAGTATCTTCCCCCTCTATTTGCTAAATAAATAGTCCTTTTAAAATCTACCCCATTCAATAAAATTCTGAGTTTAAAAAATCCCACTACAAAGGAATATTGAATTGTAGTACACACTTCAACATGCAAAGCCTGTGCTCTGCTCTATAAACATTCACCTTATCTTTCCTCATAATCTATGGGGCTATGCCAATTTATTACTGTTCCTGATGACAGAAGTTTATGTAAGTAAAGTCATATATACCTACTTGAGAGTTTTTCTACATGTAAGAATTTTGTTTTTTTAAAATAAACTAATAAAATTTATTTAAAAATATACAACTCAGTATTGACATTTTTAAGTAATCAAAATAATTTATAATAATTAAATACCTTTTGATCATACATGATATCTTCTGGAGCTAAAAGGAATATGCACTCAACCAGTTTTTAAAATCTATTTGGAACAGTAAACATAATAGAAGTAGAAAAATATCTCTTATGAAGTCTTCTATGAATGGAAATTGTGACAAGTTCCTGATTAGACAGAAACTGTTCCATCTCCAAGGGAGAATTGTGGCCTCATAGAATGAATTGGGTACTACTCCTTGTTTCTATTTTGTGTAATAATTTGAAGAGTATTGTTATTAGGTCTTGTTTGAAGGTCTCATTGAATTCTGCACTAAACCTATCTGGCCCTAGGCATTTTTTGGTTGAGAGACTTTTAATGACAGCTTATATTTCTTTAGGGGTTATGGGACTGTTTAGATGGTTTAACTGATCCTGATTTAACTTAGGTATTTGGTATTTGTCTAGAAAATTTCCATTTCATCCAGATTTTCCAGTTTTGTTGAATACAGGCTTTCATAATAGGATCTGATGACTTTTTGAATTTCCTCAGTTTCAGTTGTTATATCTCCCTTTTCATTTTTGATTTTGTTAATTTGGACACTGTTACTGGTTGATTTCAACCAAGTATGTGCTTCTTTTTGTTCTAGAGCTTTCAGGTGTGCTGTCAAGCTGCTAGTGTATGCTCTCTCCAGTTTCTATTTGGAGGCACTTAGAGCTTTGAGTTTTCCTCTTAGGACTGCTATCATAGTGTCCCATAAGTTAAGGTATGTTATGCCTTCATTTTTATTAAATTCTAAAAAGTCTTTAATTTCTTTTTTCTTCCTTGACCAAGTTATCATTGAGTAGGACATTGTTCACCTTCCATGTATATGTGGGCTTTCTGTTATTTTTGTTGCTATTGAAGACCAGCCTTAGTCTGTGGTAATCTGAGAGAATGCATGGGATGATTTCAATCTTCTTGTATCTGTTGGGGCCTGTTTTGTGACCAATTACATGCTCAGTTTGGGAGAAGGTGTCAGGAGGTGCTGAGAAGGTATCTCTTGTTTTAGGACAAAATGTCCTATAGATATCTGTTATATCCATTTAGTCCATAACTTCTATTATTTTCAATGTGTCTTTATTTAGTTTGTGTTTCCATGATATGTTCATTGATGAGAATGTGGTGTTGAAGTCTCCCACTATGATTGTGTGAGGTGCAATGTGTACTTTGAGCTTTAGTAAAGTTTCTTTGATGAATATGGTTGCCCTTGCATTTGGAGCATAGGTGTTCAGAATTGAGAGGTCTTCCTGGTAGATTTTCCTTTGATATAGTTGAGGTGTCCTTCTTTATCCTTTTTGATACCATTTGGTTGAAAGTTGATTTTATTTGATATTAGGATGGCTACTCTAGCTTCTGTCATGAGACCATTTGCTTGAAAATTTGTTTTCCAGCCCTTTGCACATTTCCTCTATGTAGCAAAGTGTTGGGTCCTGTTTACATATCCAGTCTGTTATTCTATGTTTTTTAATTGGGTAATTGAGTCCATTGATGTTAAGAGCTATTAAGGAATAGTTATTGTTATTTCCTGTTATTTTCGATGTTATTTTTATGTTTATGTCTCTATTTTCTTTTGGGTTCATTGAAAAATTACTTTCTTGCTTTTTCAATGGTATAGTTTCCCTCTTTGTGTTGGAATTTTCCATCTATTATCCTTTGCTGGCTGGATTTGTGGAAAGATATAGTATAAATTTGGTTTTGTCATGGAATATCTTGGTTTTTCCATCTGTGGTAATTGAGTGTTTTGTTGGGTATAGTAGCCGGGGCTAGCATTTATGTTCTCTTTGAGTCTGTATGAAGTCTGCCCAGGATCTTCTAGCTTTCATAGTGTCTAGTGTAATTTTGTTAGGCTTGTCTTTATATGTTATTTGACCTGTTTCCCTCACTGCTTTTAATATTCTTTTTTTTTTTTTTTTGTGCATTTGGTGCTTTGACTATTATATGACAGGAGGAATTTCTTTTCTGTTCCAATCTGTTAAGAGTTCTGAAGGCTTCTTGTATGTTTATGTGCATCTCTTTCTTTAGGTTAGGGAAATTTTCTTGTATAATTTGTTGAAGATATTTATTGACCCTTTAAGTTGGAAGCCTTCACTCTCTTCTATACCCATTATCCTTAGGTTTGGTGTTCACTTTGTGTCCTGGATTTCTGGGATGTTTTGAGTTAGGAGCTTTTTGTGTTTTGCATTTTTTTACTGTTGTGTCAATGGTGGTATCTTCTGCACCTGGGATTCTCTCTTCTATCTCTTGTATTCTAAGTGGTGATTCTTGCATCTACACCTCCTGATCTCTTTCCTAGGTTTTATATCTCCAGGGTTGTCTCCCTTTGTGATTTCTTCATTTTTCTCTATTTCCATTTTTAGATCCTGGATGCCTGGGTTTACTTTCTTCATCTGTTTGATTGTATTTTTCTGTAATTCCTTAAGGGATTTTTGTGTTTCCTCTTTAAGGACTTCTAGCTGTTGACCTGTGTTCTCCTGTATTTCTTTAAGGGAGTTATTTATATCCTTCTTAAAGTCCTTTATCATCATCTTGAGATATGATTTTAAATCAAAGTCTCTCTTTCTGGAGTGTTGGGGTATCAGTGCTTGCTGTAGTTGGGGGGGGGGGCTTGGTTCTAATGATGTCAAGTAGCCTTGGTTTCTGTTGCTTATATTCTTGCCCTTGCCTCTTCCCACCTAGTTATGTCTGTTGTTAGCTGGTCTTGCTGTCTCTGACTGTGACTTGTCCCTCCTACAAGCCTGTGTGTCAGTACTCCTGGGAGACCAATTCTCTCCATGAAGAATTTGGGTATGGAGAGCTGTGGCACAGGTTAGCTGAGGGGTGCAGATGGAAACTGGAAGGATTCTGTCTTAGACTGCTCTTCTGTGCCTGTCCTGGAGTCTCTGGGTGGATTCCTCTGAGCAGAAGTTGTGGTCTTACCTGTGCTCACAGGCTTGTCAGCACTCCTGGGAGACCAGCTCTCTTCAGGCAGTATTTAAGTATAGAACGCTGTGGCATAAGATCACATGCTGTAAGGTTTTTTTTTTGTTTGTTTGTTTGTTTTTTTTTAATCAACTATAGAACATATACTTTAAATGGCATTTTAACTGCCCTATTTTGGGTATATGAAATTCATTGTCAGAAAACTATTCCAATTTGTATCTTATTAACACCCAAATAGTTAATTTACCTTCTTTTATCATGAGAAGCTTCTTCAACATTTATCTTTTCCTCCAGTTGTTCACCTAAGAAAACTGTCTTCTCTTAACAAAATCCACCAAGGCACTAAGTAATGAGCCTTGCTAAGAAGACACATAAGTTGTCCAGGGACTATGTTGAACACATATGTCCATCTTCAGCTCTCAGGACTGTTGACCAATCCCAATCTAAGTTCCCTTCTTATGTTGTTTTGTGGCTCCATGCCTTTGGAAGCATCAGCTGCTGTTCTGAAATAATGAGTCACAGTGTCATCTCACCACAGAGAAATATTTTCCTGAGCCTAATATAAGGCATTGTTTTGTTGTTGTTGTTGTTTGTTTGTTTCTCTCACAAGAGTTAAAGTCCAGTAATGACTTTGAATTTGGACTGGCATTATGAACTGCTTTGGCCATTTTAGAATGAGTCAGAAACAAGTTTATGAGTTCTGGAATCAAGGCCTCAAGATGCTTTGCTTCTGTTTTGTTTGGTTTGGTTTTCCCTAGAGTATTTTCTCGTACAATATATCCTGATTACAGTTTCCTCTGTTTTAATCTGGCTCTGCAAGATTGCTAGCCAAAGATCAACATAGACAGTTGGACTGAAAAGAAAGATGAGACAAGGGGCCCTAGCAATGTCCTGATCTTATTATCATACCTATGACAAGGAGGTCTTGAGCTCTCTGCCCAGACACATGGTTGTTAAATGTATTCTCATAAGAGAGGTGAATTCAGCCATCTGAGACATCTCAAAGTCAATGACAGAAAATACATTTGTGAAGTCATGGGTTTCAGGTGGCTTGCTTCACAGAATAATTATCTAACACTATTGTCATTTCTAACAGTTGCTAAGCCAAGGAGAAAGATGGGACATTTTCTGCCTTTCAGAAAGCTATTGGAGGTGTTAACACTGATTGTTGTCAGTCAGAACAACACCTACAGAGTTAAGTGTGTTAGCATCATATGAATTCTAACTATGAACACAAAATAAAATAGTCTTTGGATGACTCCACCAGTTATCCTGAAAGATGGTAATTTTGCTGCATCATGAAAATCAAGTCACCTTGGCAATCTGCTTCTTCAATAAAATATAAAATTGCAAAGCTGCTTCTTAATTAAAATGAAGAGTGAATCATGACACTCTGTACCAGAGGTGCTCTACAATTTATATCTCTCCTCATTGCCTATGATCAGCTAAGGCCTTCTGTGGGTTGTGCAATTTTGTTCTACCAAAACTGGTTGTTTGAATCAATAAAAGCACCATTCTGTTCTGTTTGTTTCTATAGTACTTTGAGCCTACATGAGCCTAGACTATGCCAAATTTGGAAATGACAGTAGTATGAAAAGGCATACAGAGACATTCTCCCAAACATTATCATTAGGAAGCCACATTTTCGATGTGAAATGGCACAGCTTGTGTAACTCCAAATACCAGTAAGAGTTCTTTACTTTACTCTTTGCTATTTCTTTGGATTTAATATTTTAGACATCAGTTACACTGTTGTACATTTGTCTTCTTATAACATAAGACTATATAATATCCATACATGATAACAATTAGTTTGGGTTTTGAAAGAAATATATAGTGGATACCTGTGATTGTTGTGTATAGAATTATATTCTGATCATTGTGAAAGTCTAGAATTAAAATCTGGCATTTTTCAAACATACTTGTATATTTCTGCATAGAGGTGATAGTGAGAAGTAAAGAATGGAGGGAAAAGACATTTTGAAGGAGGAAGAGGAGTAAATCAAAAATTCATTGTGTCCAATAAAATATTACCAAGTCACAGAACAACCACTTTAAAAAATTCATATGTTTTTATGTGAAAATTAAATGAATGTATTGAACATCACTTTATGAGAATATTTCACAACAAAATTAATTGGAAATGCTGTATGCTTTTGTTGTTGTTTCACTGACAGGACATTAATGTGAAATAAAAGGCTATAAATATTTTCTTTCATTCCCTAAAAACCAAATAATAAGCTTCTGACATACATGTAAGAAGATTAGAGAGCTCTCAGAAAGTTTCTGGAAGTTATACATGATAAGTACATAGGTAATATCTACAAGGAAATATTAGTCTGGCTCTGCAAAGAAAAAAATATGTCTATTATCATCATAACACCAAATTACCAAAATGCAGGGTTGTTACCTACTTTGTCTTTCATGTTAACTTTGGCTAAAATAAATTTTCCAGATCACAAAACTTTTAAGATGAAAATATAATTTTTCAAAGGTATCTCAACAACAAGAGCATTAACTAAAACTGGTTGTGTTGATATTATATACACAGAATCCAAGTCAAAATGTACTCTGGAAAGTCAGAACTCTAAGAGGCCAGGCAGATAGCTCACTCAGAAAGCTTATGTTGACATACTCTCATTGTTAGAGGGGGGAAGACAGGTAGGTTAAGGAACTAGAGCCCCTTGGCCAGCCTTCCAACAGTAATTGATGAGCACTGGGTTTAGAGACTTTGTCTCAAAAGTCAAGCAGAGATGAATTGGGGGACATTTAGGCTTGAATCTCATCTCTACAGATGTGTGCACATGTGTGTACCTGTTTTGGAATTTTGAGCAGAACAGAACTAAAATGAAAGATGCTAAGTTACAAACTTCTCAGTTCACATTAATCTTCAATTATCCTTGTTCCGTGCTTGCATGCCTGTACTTTGTCTCTACTGTGCACATGTTATTTCAATCACTGAGAACAATTCTTAATCATTAACTGTTGTATTGCCATAATGTGACTTCATTTCTGGATACATTTATTCTGCATTTAATATTCTGCCTTTTATGTTATAGATTTTACAAAGTCTTATTACTGTACTGAAAAGCCAACCTGACTCATTATCAATGCTACAACTTCTTGTGTAGATTAACTAATTTTATGCATAGATTTTGACAAAACACAATTTAATAATAATATTGTATATTTGTGTTCTATGTGATTTCAGGTTTAATTTTCTCAAAAGTTCTCTGAAATCACTCTACATGTGAAAGAAAATGTGATAAATTCTCTCATTATTGAAAATAATGTTTAAATTGAAAAAATGCTCAAGTCAATAAGAGGACTTATGAATTATCATTCTATTTATTTTGCCTATTCCTTTCTTCAGCCATAGAGACAGGCTATTTTAGAGGTGGAACAAAGGTTATCGGAGATAGAAATGAAATACTGTAATATTCGTAGCCCTTCTGGTCATGGTAAACTGCTGAAGATGTAATAAAATCAAATATTAATGTATGTTATTGAACACACGCACTGGTCAGAAGCAGGTCAGTATAGACAAAGAGGGCAGGACAGCTAATGTGGATGCGCCATGACACAGACAACCTTGTCACCTAAACAAGAGAAGGGCAGCCAGAAATCCTACCCAGAAGACTGTGGGTACTCAGTTGAAGTTCTTTAGTGACCAAAATTCATAAGAAATATTCAAGAACAAAGCAAATCATCATTAAAGGAAGCATGAGCAGAAAGCCAGCACATGTAACTGAGTATGTCTAAGTCAGCTAGTATTTAAATTCAAGGCAATAGCTGCTAGGAATTACAAGTAGGGAATCATCTTTATCTTTCTTTTAGATATGTACTTAGTCTTGATTTCCTTCTTTGAAAGCAAGATTAACCTTCAGAATTTAGAGATTTTAATGACTAAAACTAAAATACATTAATTATATTAACTTTTACATAGAATTTTAGAAGAAGTCTTTTTAAATTTGAAACTCAAGTTATTTTAAATATCACTGTCATGACTTTGATACAGTCTGTCCCATAGAATCATTCATGGGGACTTGGTCTAAATGACAATGGTAATATTGTGGAAATTTGCAGTATGTGGATTAAAGGGGAAGTCAGTTTGATGTTGAAAATGGTATCTTTGGATGGGATCAAGTCAGCTTTATAAGCTATATAAAGATAATTGTTTCATAAGTAAGAATGTATGCACACATCCCTTTCTGGCTCTCTATCTGCTCTCATGTAAAACCCTTCTACATTGTCATACTATTGATGGATAGCCTGTATGCCAGAGAGGCAAGACTCGCGCCATGGATGTGAACTTCCTTGACTCAGATTATGAATGTAGTTACAAAGACAAAAATAAACTGACAAGACTTACTACTAATTATCTGGGCTAGTCATAGCTTTCATTAACAATTCCTTTGACTAAACTAAGAAAGAATTTCTAAATTTATGATAACAAAGAATGAGTGGAAAATGCTTCTAGCCAACTCTGTGTTCAGAGATAAAACTTTAGGGAGAGATTGGTGTTGCCACATGCATTATTTTAAATATAAATAATGAAAAATTAAGGAAAGAATGGAGTCTAATGATATAGGATATTAACTCCTGCCAGTGTTGAGAATTTTAACCATTGCAAGATAAGCATTGCAATGGGAGTTATAAAACCTGGAAGAATGCTGCTTCTCTGGGGAAATCATGTGCTATTCTGGCATCACATCATATTAATTCAGATGGTGCCTGTGAAAACAAACTCTTTGAAGATATGTTATAGGCTGGCAGTTAACTAGTCTATAGTATCTAGTGGTGTTCTGTTCAGTTCAAATAAAAAAGAATAAAGCATGACTCATGGTAATAGAAGGAGATTCAATAACATGTGAAGTGTAGTCTAGCATGGTATATATTAATATGTTCTGCTTTAAATCATTTCTTTTATATTTGAGATTATAATATACTCACTTGTCTCCCTCATCCCTTTCTACCTCCAAACCTTTTCATATGCCTCTTCTTTCTCTCTTTTAAACATATGACTTTTCACATTAATTGTTATTGTATGAACATACATATACCTATTCAGTCTGTGAATTATTAGTTTATGTATGATTTCTGCTGGCATATTCTTTTATGGAGAATACTACTTCTCCCTTTTTTTTACCATTCTTTAACTTCCTATACTACGTTGTGTAGAACTGATCCCTTATTTTCTCTCCCCCTACACACACACACCCATCTAATTTACATGTGACATTTTAAAACAAACTCTATCGATACAATCATGGCTCAATTTGGTCTTACAGTCTTCTCAGCTTGCCAGGGGCTGGGCATGCATGGAACTGACACCTGGATGACTTTTTCAGCTACTAACATATGGAAATTGGACATATATATGATAGACTTTGAAGAGATATTTGAAGGCGGTAAGGTAAGAGGGAGGTAGAGGAAGGACAGGCTTTGGAAAAAAGCAGAATATTCCCCCCATCCTATGTATAGAAGAGTACCACAGGGAAAGAACTGGATGTCAAATTAAGATCATAAAAGCTCCCCATATAGGAATTGATTACACTTGCCATATTTGTACTTTTCAGTGTAATCTTCAGTGTACCCACACATAAATACATATGTGTGTGTGTATTTATTTGTGTGTGTGTGTGTGTGTTGCTAGCACACAATTAAGAGCAGATTCATGGCACAATACATTCAATAAGCTAACTACACAAACTGAAAGCTTAAGTGAGAGAAAAGTGACCAATCCCTCCTGTCATGGAAGCAGCCACAAGGGCTGCACTCTGGGTCTTTATTTGCAAGGGGCAAGAATTTAATTGGATAAGTCAGCATAGCAACTTATATTCAAGGATAATTTTTATAACAGCCTTACAATCAATCATGCCAAGTCACTGTGCCTCCTGTCCTTTGTTGAAAGTTTCTAATCTCCATTCAGGGAATGCTTTGAGGGATACAGCTCTGCCAGTGCTACAATATGAACCTATGCCTCCCTTTGTCCATCTCTATGTGCATCAGTTGCAGCTTGGTTTTTCTTTAAATACTGCCACAGCAGTGCTGAGATATACACATAGAACACAGGAAAGCATATCCCTATATTTATTTCATCTGTATATTATCTATTATAATATCTTATCATAAGAATAAGTTTAGAGCAATTGTTATCCATGGATTCCCCAGAAATTGTAAGTTGAAGAAAAGTTAAAGTGGAAGGGGGAGATAAGAAGGCTACCTTTATAGTGTATTGATTAACGCTCATGGTTTGGTAATGGCAAACCTGCTTATTTAATACTGCCAAACACACAGCTATTTTTCAGGGTAATTTGCCTTGACAAGGAGAGAAAATAAATGGATCCACCCCTTCACTTTCTAGTTGTGAATGCTGGAAATTATTGTTCTGTCAGATTCTTATAGACACTGTTAGAAACCATGGGATCATAATTCAGATATCAGGCAAAGAATAATTAAGCTCTGTCTGCAATTGTCTGTAATTGGGTGATCTTTATGCAGAAAAGCTGCTAGTTCACAGACAAGCAGGCAAAATCCCTGGAAAAAGATTGCCTTCAAGGATATTAATTGGTGAATTTCATTTCAAATACTGACATTATCTCTAAGTACATTATATCACTTTGAAAGTAAAAAACAGTATTCCCAAGAACACAGCAGACTAGAAATTTACATCAATGTGTGTAAGATTCATTAGATTCATTAGCCTATGCTGTACCTTAACCCTGTAGAAGAAAGTCTTATAGATGAATGACTGCATGTGCATTTTGGCTGTTTTATACTCTATAAACCCACCTCAAATGTGTTGGTTAATATTTCCATTGGATCAGTCAGTATTCACTGTCTCAAGATTTACATGATCAGAGAGGAACCTAGAAGGTTCCTTTCTTTAACACCATGAATCCAGTTCCTGTGCTGCAACCAAGGTCCCATCTACCATTCTCTCTTATCTCCTCAAATCTGCCTCCTAGAAGCTAATGACCAGGTGAGTGAAAAGATGTTCTGATTCTGCTGCATCCATCTGGGGTACATCTTTAATCCATGTTCACAGTACAAAGCAGGTTGCATTATCCAACTTTCTCTCACTTCAAATATTCCATAAAAGATAAGAAAAGGTTCATATTTAGTCATAGATCCACAGGTTCTAGTCCATGGTTACTTTCATACTTTTAGGTCTTCTTGAGCAAGTCCATCTGAGTAGAAGCAGGTGATATAACAAGCATGTTGACTTCATGGTGCCCAGAAAGCAGGGAGAGAAATAGAGAAGGGGAGGGAGAAATGCATGGGGAGAAAAGGAAGGAAGGAAGAAGAAAGACAATCTGAGTCGCAGTGTCACTTGGAAAGGCACACACCAGTGATGACATCTATCCATCTAGTCACTTTCTCCTCCCAGCATCTTCAAGGGTCAGTGACAAAGATTTGCCATTTTACCTTTCCTTCATATTTGTAATGTAGACATTCACAGGAGTATGTGATATGGCCTTTGTGAGCACTCATAGCCACTCTCGACTCAGTGTCCATTCTTCCTTCATATCCATTTCCTAAACAAATCATATTGAAGTGTAAATGTAAGCATATCCTTCTCTATTAAAGGTAAATCATTCTCCTCTTGCCTTTACAAAATGCAATGCCATTGACTTTGCTCACGGTTCAAAGTTCTCATTCTGGATCTGGATCTGTCTCAAGAATATTCCCTACCTCATCTATTCAGATAATGATAGCCCGTACTGAAATGGCTTCTATTCATTTCAGGTACTCTATAGACTTAAAACAAAACCATGCCCCAGACCAGTATCACTATGTGCCCACCCCCTACCACCCTGGCTATTCATAGGATTTCCTGGCTTGTTCCAGGATGTAGTTTTCTAAATGAAACCTTTTCTAAAAGGAATTTCCTTATTTTAAATAAACGTATACTTCTGATTCATAGCATCTTATCTCAGCATACATCTCTTTTTACCAATAACTCAAAACACTTTCCTAGGTTTATGTTCTCCAGGAGAGAAATTCTGTATTGCCTTATGTGCATTCTTTCCTCAGTACCAGCTCTGACTCCTCCACTAAATAGGCTCATCAGCACATCTACACATGTAAACATATGCAAATGAATATGCACATATGCAAATGTAAACACAGTTGAACACAACAACATAAAAATAAATTAGTTTACATAATTTTCCACTCTTATTACACAGATCTAATATTCAATGTATGAGCAAGAAGATATAAAACTTAGTTGAATGTCCTCAATTAATGAGGTCTTCTTTTATTACAAAGACATAAAAAAATCAACTTAATACATATTGGTCTTAATTTATCAGTATCTATGTCCAGCATCTATTTGACTACAGGTTGTGTAGTATTTTTTATTGGTGGTCATCTTCCTTGCAAAGTTAGTGCTGAGTTTATTCTCAAAACTTCCTATAAATTACTCCATGTGGCTCAATTTAAAATAAATATATTAAATGTCCAAAGCTACATTTTAAGTGAAATTTAATTTTGTTCTATTTATTTACTTTACATCCTGCTCACTGACACCCTTCCAGTCACCTCTTGCCACAACTTCCTTCCCCTTCAACTCTGAGCACCCACCATTGTCTTGTCACCTTGTCACTTCAAGTCTCTGAGAGGCTGGGCTCATCCTCTTCCACTGAGGCCAGATAAGTCAGCCAAGCTAGAATATATCCCACAAACAGGCAACATATTTTGGGATAACACCACTACAGCAGTTCTGGACACACATGAAGACCAGGCTGCACATCTGCTGCATATGTGCTGCAGGCCTAGGTCTAGCCCCAGTATGTTTCCTGATTGGTGGTTCAATCTCTGAGATCCCCAAAGATCCAGGTTAGTCAACTCTGCTGGTCTTCCTGTGGAGTTCCTATCCCCTTTCTTTCTTAAGAGTTCCCAAACTCCATCCACTGTTGGGCTGTGAGTGTCTGCATCTGTCTGTATCAGCTGCTGTGTAGAGCCTTTCAGAGGACAGCCATGTTAGACTACTGTTTGCCAAGACAGCAAAGTATCATTAATAGTGTCAGTTGGTGCTGAAACATGGAATGGGTCTCTAGTTTGGCCTGTTCTTGTTTGGCTATTCCCTCAATCTCTGCTCCATCCTATGTCCCTGCATTTCTTGTACACAGAATAAATTTTGTGTTGAAAGTCTTTTGAGTGGGTTGGTGTTTCTATTGCCCATGTAGGATTCCTGTCTGGCTACAGGAGGTAGCCTCTTCAGGTTCCATATCCCCAGTGTAGCGAGTCATAGTTAAGTTCACCTTCATTGATTCTTATCACCAGTCTCTGTCTCGTACTGGAGTTGCTCCCCAACTCTTCAACCCTGTCAGTTGCAGATTTCCATTCATTCTCATGGCCATCTGGCAATCTCTTCCCACACCTGATCTAGAACCCACCCACTCCCCTTCCCATTCATTTTTCTTCCCAGTTCTCTTCCTCAACCTGCCTCTGAGGACTATTTTATTCCTTCTTCTAAGTGTGATTCAAACATCTTTGCTTGTGTCTTCCTTCTTGTTTCACTTCTTTAGCTCTGTGGAGTATATCATGGTTATCTTCTTTTATGGGTAATATTCTCTTAATAAATGAATACATACCATGAATTTCATTTTGGAACTGGATTACCTCACTCAGGATGCTATTCTAAAGTTCCATCTATTTGCCTATAAAATTCATGGTGTCTTTTTAAAAAAAAAATTGCTGAATAGTATTCTGTGTACTTGTGACACATTTTCTTTATCCATTGTCCAATTGAGGGACTTCTAGGTTGTTTCAAAATTCTGACTACTACAAATAAAGCTGATATGAACATAGTTGAGCAAATGTCTTTGTGGGATGGTGGAACATCTTTTGGGTATATTCTCAAGCATAGTATAGCTAGCTGGGTCTTTAGGTAGAGTTATCCCCAGTTTTCTTAGAAACAAAATATTGATTTCCAAAGTGGTTATTCAACTTTGCACTCCCACCAGCAATAGAAGAGTGTTCACCTGGCTCCACAATCTTTCCAGCATGTGCTATCTCTTGAGGTTTTTTTGTCTTAGCTATTTTGATGGGTGTCAGACAGAACCTCATAGTTGCTTTGATTTGCATTTCTCTGATGACTAAGGACTTTGAACATTTCTTTCAGTACTTCTCTGCCATTAGAGATTCCTCTATTGAGAATTCTGCTTAGCTCTGTACTCCAATTTTTAGTTGAGCTAATTGAGTTGTTAGTATCTAACTTCTTCAATTCTATGTAAATTTTGTATATTAGCTCTCTGTCACATATAATGTTGGTGAAAATGTTTCAACAATCTGTAGACTGTCATCTTGTCCTATTGGCAGTGTTCTTTGCCTTACAGAAGCTTTTCAATTTTGAGACAACTTTTATTAAGTGTTGATCTTACAACTGGAGCTATTGGTGTTCTGTTCAGGAGATTGTCTTCTTTGACAATGCATTTGGGCTATTTCCTAAGGTCTCTTCTATGAGATTTAGTGTATTTCATTTTATATTGAGGTCCTTGATCCACTTGGACTTGAGTTTTGTTCAGGATGATGTATTTCCTGAACATGTAGATATCCATTTAGACCAGCACCATTTGTTGAAAATGCTTTGTTTTTCCATTGTATGTTTTTAAAAGATCAAGTGTCCTTATGTGGGTGGGTTATTTTGTTTGTTTGTTTGATTGATTGATTGATTGTTTTCTGGGTCTTCAATTCAATTCAATTGATCAATGTTCTTTTCCTATAGCAATACCATCCATGCAGCTTTACACTATTGCTCTGTAGTGCAGTTTGTGGTCAGAAATGGTGATCCCTCCCAATTTATTTATGTATTTGTTATTGTTCAGGCTTATCTAGGCTACCCTGCTATATTGCTTTGATTATGTTTAGATATGCACCTTATATCCCTGATCTCTCTGTTATTTTAACATGAATGGTTGTTGAATTTTGTCAAAGGCTTTTCCAGTATCTAATGAGATTATCATGTAATTTTTTCTTTCAGTTTGCTTACATAGTATATTATATTGGTGGGTTTTCATAATTTGAACTATCCTTACATTCCTAGGATAAAACTTACTTACTTTTGATGGATGATGTCTGTAATGGGCTCCTGGATTCAGTTTGTAAGTATTTTATTGGATTATTTTTCATGAATGTTCATAAGAGAATTGGTCTAAAGTATTCTTTATTTGTTGAGTCTTAGTGTGATTTAAGTATCAGGGTGACTATGGCCTCATAGAATGAGTTTGGCATTGTTCCTTCCATTTCTATTTGGTGGAAGCATTTGAGGAGAATTGATATTAGCCTTTCTTTGAAAGTCTGTTGGAGTTCTCCACTAAAATCCTCTGGCCTTTTGATGTTTTTGTTTGCAAGACCTCTATCATCTTTATAAGATTGGATTTAAGGTCATTTTCTCATGCTTCTCTTGTGCTATGACTTGATGTAGCATGGTAACTGTGCTCTGAATGTGTCATACTGGCATGGCTTTAGTTGATTGTGTTAGTTTGAAGGCCTCTAGCCATCTGGATGGCTTTGGTCCCTGGATGATGGTATTGTAGTAGGTATTAGGAAGGGGATCAACCTTAATAGTCCTGGTGTGGCAGGCCTCTGCTGAGTATCCTTAGGGTGTTTCATTCAGGACCTGTAGGTCTAATGAAGGTGGAGAAGAGGTGACATGAGAAAGGAGGTTCCTGTGGGCTAGCAGGCTGTTCAGAGCAGCTTGGGTGCCCAGAGGACTCAGAGATCAGGAAAGATGGCTGAGGGAAAAGAAACAGTATGGTTGGTTCAGGATCAATAGGTCTGCTGAAGGCTGAAGGAGAGGTGGCAGGAGAATAGAAGATATTGGAGGTAGCCCTTGGATAGCAGGCTGCTTAGGGGAGCTTGACTAGCCACAGAGCCTAGAGTTATATTCTGAATAAGACAAAATAGCTTTTTGTTAAAAAGTGAATTTATTTTATTTAGTCTCAACATTTACAACTATGAAAAACTTTGATAATTAGGCAGTCATCCAAGGGAGTTCCAAGGGATCATTTTTAGTACTCAAAAGTATTATTAGCTTTTTTTATAGCATATAATTGAAATTGTTTACTACATGTCAAAGAAAGCACCAAAACAATGGAATAAAGTTTAATTTTCATATGTTAAATTAAAACATTTTGAGTAAAACAATAATCTCAGAGTTTTTGGTGCTAAGTATTTCGATGGAGTTCAATCTGTAAAATTTTCTTTTTTCAATTATTTTATTTTTATTTTATGGGTATAAATGTTGTGTTGGTATATATGCAAGTACAGAACATGCATGTGCCATGCCCAAAGAAGATAGAAAGGAACTTTGAATGCCTTGGCAATGGGATTACAAACAATTGTGAGCTGTCATGTGAGTGCTGGAGCTGAACTCAAGTCCTCTGGAAGAACAGAAAAAGCTCTTAGCCATTGAACCATACCTAACCCCACACAAGTAAAGTTCTAACTGTATAGTAAGTTGTGTATTTTGACAAAAGCTACAGTACATAAATCTAGACTATAACAAAAATATTACTGATATTACTGATAATGAAGTAGTGATAATTCTATTTGATGAAGTAATTTTCAAAATGTTTCCCAATGAAAGTTATCATCAACTCAAAAACAAGTCATTGTTCATACCTCAAGAACACAATTTCTGTGATTGTGATTAAGCATTCTGAACCATTTCTTTCCCAGATAATCTCTGTCCTTTGATCTGATATATATTTGGTATTTTCTCTGTAACAAGTCTGATTTCCATTTCTGATCTCTTACACTGCATATAATTTAACTAGGCCTTGGTGATTACTACTGAGCTAGTGTAAAAGTAGAAATGTCTCCACATGACATGTTGGGACTGCATGCACTTGATGCATATTGCTTTCTTCACATCATTTAATAACATTCTAAAATATTGACTTTCAAATACAGAAAGTGTCTGGATATAGTGCTGAACATATAGTTAGAACTTAATTTGTGTGAGGCTGGATGTTTGTGTGTTAAGACCTTTCTGTTCTTCCAGAGGACCTGGATTCAGTTTGCAGCACCACAAGACAGCTCATAGCTGTTTGTAACTCCATTACCGTGGTATTCCAAGGCCTCTCCCGTGTTGTTTGGGTTCTATTCATGCACAGGTCTTTCTTCCATTTTGGCACAGTTGTTTTCAGTTCATTTTATTTGGGGTGGAAGATGTTAATAGTCCTAAGTTCAAAACTAGATAAAGCAAATTAAATTCCTTTGATCAATCTTGATTTACTACATGATACATTCCCTGGATTAGCTGAGAAATGTATTTGTCCTATTTGCTGTCTATATTAAATTTGACTTGAAATTATTTAGCCATAATAACAGATAATGACTATTGGATACATAAATAATGATTTTGCCTTCTACTAGAACCATATATTTTTTTTGTACAACTGTTATCTGAAGTGCCTGCTCTAGAGCATCTTCTTCACGTGGCTCACACTTTGTACCTACTGAGATCACCCCTTCTATGTTTTACTGACATTTTGTCTCTCTACTCCATATTACTCCAAAACTGGACATATTCTTGTCTTTGTATGCTCTTTTACATTACTTATTTATAGCTCTTATACAATACAATTTATAATCCCTTTGGAAATCAATTATGACTTTCTTCCTTTAAAACAATAAATTTTAAAAATAATTATTTAGGAGTTGAATTATAGAAAAGGTATATGAATGACTGAGTGTATAAATATATGTCCATAATATTACTTACAATAAGAAAATCTGAAATTTAAATGGTTTGTATTTCTATGTTTTTAATGTAATGTTCATATTTTATGTTATTTACATAATTTCATACTAGTCCCAAAGAGCTATAGAGTAAACCATATAACCATAAATGTCTGTAACTTACTGTTGTAAATTTCAAGCTAAACGTAGGATCTCTATATAGTATACAAACCTTATAATGCCTATAATTGCCAAAAATAAAGAGAATAATTATAAAATCAATTTATTTTTTTAGTTTTTTATTAGGTATTTTCTTTATTTACATGTTATATGATTTCTTCTTTCCCAGTTTCCCCTCCAAAAAACAAACAAACAAACAAAAACAACAAGAACAAACCCCTGTTGCCTCCCCCCTCCCCATGCTTGCCACCCCCACCCTCTCCCACTTATTGGCCCTGGCATTCCCCTACACTGGGGCACAGAATCTTCACAGGGCCAAGGACCTTTCCTCCCATTGATGATAGACTTTGCAATCCTCTACTATACACATGCTGCCAGAACAATCAGTCCCACCATGTATAGTCTTTGGTGCTTGAGTCCCTGGGAGCTCTGAGGGTACTAGTTAGTTCATATTGTTGTTCATCCTATGAAGATGCAAACCCTTCAGCTCTTTGGTCCTTTCTCTAACTCCTTCATTGGGGACCTTGTACTCAGTTTAATGGATGGCTGTGAGCCTCTACATCTGTGTTAGTCAGGTACTGTCAGAGCCTCTTAGGAGATAGCTATATTAGGCTGACTTGTCCTTCCTTCAGTCTCTGCTCCATAGTTAGACTATGCAACTCCTTCTGTGGGTATTTTGTTCCCCCAAGACCAAAAATAATTTATTTATTCACACATTTTCCTCTTTGGACATTTTATTAAATTCATATTCTTTATTATAGCTCAAGTTTACTACAATATTAAGAGGATGCAAGTGCATGTATGTATTTGTTAGTGGATACTATTTGAATTCTTTTTCATCTACCAGAGACCTACTTCCACTATTCCATTATTTAGAAATCATAGCCTGTACGGTATTAAAGGAGAATGAAAATAAAATAATAGCACTAAAAAATCCTTGAAACACAACCATCTTATATCTTATTGTCAAATAAAGTATTGATGTATATAAGAACATTATGCAAACCTTTTTAAATTTAGTTGTAACACAATGCAGTACAATGGGTATTATTAGCCAATTCTAAAGAACTGAGGCAACTTACTGAAAAGTACATAATTATTTAATGAATTAAGGTTCAAATTAAGGAATTCTTTCTCTAGAGGACAGTAAACACCACAAGAATTAATAATTGGACTCCATAATCAGCTTCAAGGGAAAAAAAAGTAAGAAATAAAACCACTATTTCACATCAGAATAAGGATAGATTGAAAAGCAAAAAAAAATAATTAAGTGACATCCCTCTCTCGACCTTTCATAGTGTTTAACAAAAGCAATCCATTTAATAATGTCACTTACACCTTCACTGCTTACAAATCACCTTGAGGTTAAAATCCAAGGTCTGAAATAAACTTTCAAAATGACCTATAATATGACCTTATCCTAATAATATGGCCTTATTCTACAGCCTTAGAGTTAAGACCTTCACACTCCTAAGATGTTGCTGCTCTGTTGTCCAGGAAAATGGAGAAGCTGATAACGAATATAGACAAACAATTCTCTAGTTCTTTCATGATGTCATGTTACTAAAATTTCAGTAGCTATTTCAATGCATCATAGGGGACTATACACAAAAACATCAGTCATATCTAGGTACAAAACTTCCCAGAATAAAAGGGCACACACTAAGTGTGGGAAGCAGTGGTTCAGAGCATAATAATGTCCTTGAATATATACCATGGAGATGCTAGATATGCTTATCCAAAATCTAGCTTCTTGTGAACAATTATAGTATTTTCTATCTACAACAGTTAATTGATAATGAGACAATTTTAACATATTTTTATTTCTAATTACACATTTACATTTTCTAAAATTTTATCTTTTGTTTACAATTTAATTTCAGGAACATTACACAGTCCAGGCTGGTGAGATGGCCTGACAGGAACAGACACTTTCTGCAAAGTCTGACAATCTAAGTTCAATTCCTGAAAAAGCATAGTCGGAAAAGAGAACCAGCTTCTACTGGTGTGCTGACCTCTGTGACACACCTTGATACAAGCATGTGTACACATAAAAATAATTAAAAAAACAATATAATAAGTGCTCAAATTAGTTTGAAAAATTACATATTTCTTCAACTGGGCTTAGAATATGGGTATATTTTAAAGACTGAAGATGTGTTAGGGAAGCTTGGAGGAGATGAGGTGGAGTGAGGTGAATATAATCAAAATATTTTGTACACATGTATAAAATGTTCAAAGTTTGACTGTTTCTATCTGTGGGAGAGGGTGTTTACCCACTATCTTCCCTAGCCAATTCGATATTTTTCTTTTCCTAACACTGAAGAGCAGTTGTTAAGGTGCAGTATTATTACTAAGATATTTGGAAATATTGTTTTCTTAAATAGTTGCAGTTGACGTTTTCAGCTCTCATCTAACACTTTCCTGATAAATTTAGACACATACCTTCCCTGATTGTTACAAATTCTATCAATGTGTGAAAGTAAACTATCTTCTAGCTAAGAAAACACAAAAATCTGTCAATAATTTGTATAGAAAAGATTTGTTTGGGGGGGGGCACCCACCCATCTCCAAAATTTTAACCCATAATTGCTCCTGTTTAAAGGATTTACAAGGACAAAGAGTGGAGCAGAGACTGAAGGAAAGGCCATCCAGAGACTGCCCCACCTGGGGATCCATCCCACATGCAGACACCAAACCCAGACACTATTGCTGATGCCAAGAAGTGCTTCCTGACAGGAGCCTGATATAGCTGTCTCCTGAGAGGCTCTGCCAGAGCCTGACAAATACAGATGTGAGTGCTCCAAGCCAACCATGAGACTGAGCACAGGGACACCAGTAGAGGAGTTAGGAGGATTGAAGAAGCTGAAGGGGCCTTTTCTGGCATCAATGGGAGGGAAGGCCCTTGGTCTTATGAAGGCTTGATACTTCAGGTAGAGGAATGCTAGGAGTGTGAGCCCGGAGTGGGTGGGTTGGTGGATGGGTGAGGGTGCCCTCATAGAAGCAGTGGGGAGAGGGGATGGGATAGAGGGTTTGCAGAGAGGAAGCCAGTAAAGGGAATAACATTTGAAATGTAATCAAATAAAATATCCAATTAAAATAAAACACTGTTCTCTATCAACTGAACTTGACATCATTGATTTTTTTATTATGTTCACCTTCTTTCTGAAACTTTTCAAACTAGATATAGCATCTCCACTGAAATCATGCTTCATACATGTACACTTAATAATACATCTATAAATTGTGAGGGAATAATAAACTACCAAGTTAATCTAATGAAGGTGTGTCTATGCCTGTGGTTCAGTGCAGTAACACTGAGCGCATAGTCCTCAGACCTGATTCTTACTATTGAAAACTCAAAATTCAAGTGTATTACTCTTACTTTGTGCACAATATTTGTGAAATAACCATGTTGATGTTCTAAGCCTGCCTATGTACCACTGTTGGTCACTGTGATAAACACACAGTTTTTTGAGAAAATAGCATCACTCTCTACCCAGGATCAACATTAAAGTGTTAAACAGTTCTCATTATGTTTAAGGATTGCCCCATTTATATATTCTCTATTGCTGCACCACCAATCATTTTTTGTTATCATTTTTATGGCATTTATTCTTGGTATATATTAAAGATAGTATGAAAGTAACTCCATATTTAACATTTTTATATCTAAAGCAGAACAATGTGGCAATGATAAACATCACACTATGAAAAGAGAACTAGAGTTGAAGAACTTTTAGAGTAAAGAAATTATTTCCCAGTTTTATAGAGAAAAAGCATATTAAGGAAAATATTTGACATATGTTCAACCAAAACTGTGTGCATGTGATAATATAGGAGTTGAGGCTAGGATTTCTGCATATGATTTAGCTATATTAAGTTTAGCATGTGTAAATAATGTAAATAAATCTTCAAAATAGTATTATTATTGACACTGGAAATTTCACATTATAGAACCAGATCACAGTCATTTTCCAGTCCTTCCATGTCTGCCCCACCATTATGACTCCCTCTCACACACACAAAAAAACTTAATTTAAAAGTAAGAAGTCTACTTTGGGTTATTAATATAGTCACTGGTTCATGGTCAAACTCTCACTGGCCAGCCTCTTAATTAGAACAGAGTAATTCCCTTCCCTACCTCTCTGCCAGAAGCCAGCAATTGTAGAATGCTGACTTCAGCAACCTGATAAGATTTTTTTAAGAGTTCTTTTGATGGGCTTCTCTCTAATATGTAATTTTTTCTGAGGGGGGCAGGAGTTGGGATGAGGGATTGTCACAGAAGTCTTCCATTTCTCTTACTGTTTCTTAGTTGTACATCTGCAATCGTCCATATCACCCAGAATTAACACTTTCTAATTATGAGTTAAGGCATATAAAAATTTATCTTGATGTCAAAAAGGTAGTTTAAGCTAGAAACAAGACAGATGTGCAGAAATGCCTGACTTGAGTGCTCTGTATCGAACTCAGGTCTTGTGTAAAGCAGTGTAAACTCAAGCTGTCTTTCATCCTTAACAAAAAGGGCTTGTAAAAGGATCAAGGATTTTAAAAATAGCATCTCTCGTGGGATAATTTTTAGAATTAATAAATAACAAACTCATGAGTTTCTATGATGTCACTCTGAGTTTTAGCATTCATCTCTTCAAATGCATGCTGTCAAGGACTGCCAATTTACAAAATAAGACAGATACAGGTAAATAATTAATTTTGTGGTGGTGTCCTTCATTTTCATTTTGCAAAAGCTGCTTGGAGAAGCTCTTAGGCAACTTGACATTTATTAAGTACAGGCTCTGGCTTTATCGATGGCTTTTTTCAAACTTTCCCTCTCAATACTCTGGAGGGCAGAACTAAGGCCAGCAGAGAGACGCACGGTGATGGATGTTTTCCAAACCTGATTGAGAATATATTGTACATAGGGTTCATAATTACCATCTTTGTTTTTCACACTGAAAGTCTTTCTTTTTCTAATCCAAGGATCTTAAGGCTGTGTTTGGCAGGGAATTCTAAAGACTGCACAGTAGAAAGGTGTCTATACTTCACAGTATACCAGGAGTAATTCAGAACCATAATTAGAGACACTGCTAGCAAAAGTTACATGTCAGAAGTAATGTTGCAATTCTCAATTGGAAGGCTCTTCAAGTCAGAGAAGTTCTTGTTCCTTCCATAACTGACCAGTAACCCTTGCCATTACTATGAATACCTAAACATTGCCAAAGTAACTTACAAAAAATTTCAAAGCTCTTGGCATCTAGAATACAAGTGTTTTATTCTGTAAAATTTTAAACTAGTTGTGTGCAAACTCTATATTTTTTAGTGTTGTAACAAAATAGGAAGAAGCATCACAAAAGCCTTGATGGTAGATATTTTGTTGGTTACTGTAATAAAATGCTTATGTCTTGAATCTAAAATTTAATACAAAACAATACTTTAAGCTGTTCATTCTGGATTTTAGTGACAGAAATTGCAAATGGAGACATATTTTTATGCATCCCTCTTCATTTCCTAAAAACTTTCACTTTAAGATTATGTGTGTGTGTGTGTGTGTGTGTGTGTGTGTGTGTAGTGTGCTTTGTGAAACCCCGTTAACTTCTTTTTTTATTAATTTTTATTTAATTTTAAAATAATGCCATCACTATGATGTACAATATCTTTTGTTTTAGAGATAGAGTTTTCATGGCTGTTGAAAAGAAGAAACATTAAAAAAATTAAAAAGGAAATGAAGTAGTGGTATAAGGAAATAAATACCCTTATCAATAACTTGATGTAGACACTGTTCACCCACTTTTGTATTCTGACCCGTGACTCTGTAATAATTCTTGAAAGAAATATAACAAAGCTTTCTAGACCATAAATTTCCAATCTAATCAGCCAGATGACATCATGAGCCATCTCCTAGTTAAGCTATAGTGATATAAGCTGTTAAAGGACCATCACTTTGTCTTCCTAATAAACACTGGCAACTAATTAATATGCCCCTCAGTTACAGTTTCTATTTCTCCTCCTTATAGCTCATAATTTCCTTTTAATATCTCAGCACTGATTCATGGTAAGTCTAGTAGTATGACAAGACTCAGACTGTAAGAGTCAGTGTCAGGTTGATGCAATGTGGACAACACTTTCCATCCAGTGATGTGATGTTTTCTGTATTTCAATACTTGCCTATCGGTCATACAGCATGTAAAGTTATAGCATTTATTTGAATGGCTATAATGCATAGTATTTTAGTTTAGAAATATGTATTCACATGATGGATACTAAAAGAATGCACATACAAACTGTGAATGTTACATTAGTCATCATCCTTCCATCAATAAGCCTATATTGTTCTTAAGCATCATTTTAGACTATTCCATGACTTACTTTATCTCTGGACAAAAAGATTAGGACTTTGAAAGCAGTTCATTTTTCTTTATTCAGGATACAGTATCTTTAATAATTGCTTCAGGAAATCATGATTTCTTGCTCGTTGAGTTAATCCACCCTGTCTATAGGTTTGGAAATTATTATGGATGAAATGTTTGTATCTGTCCCTAAAAAAATTATTAAGTATACTATTTTATAGTTGCATGCATATATTTTAATTCTGTGATAATCTTCATGATGCCTCTGTAGAAACAATTGGCCGGAGTCATACAAAGGGCTAAGGACACCTAGAAGGCTGGCAAGGGTGCACTTTAAAAAGGGCCTAATGGGACTCTTTGGAAGCATAGTGAATTGTTATAGGAAAAGATGGGGTTCTAATTTCTCTTGGCTATTCAAATTCCTGAGAGCAATGCTACTTTTTTTTTT